>PVIH01016348.1:0-45952 GCA_004025045.1 Sigmodon hispidus
CATCAGCCCACATGTAAGTCCTGATCTCATGATCTCATCTATCCTATTGTCTGGCTTTTCCTTGACAGATCAGTTACTCATCCTCACTACCCAGCCTCAGTGACAAGATACAGTTCCCATCTTTCCTGCGGACCCTGACTAGTGACCTCACATCCTCCCTTGCAGTGACCCAGCTGATAATTCACTTTCAGTGGTCATGGGTGATCATTCTGGCCCATGATGATGACTTTGGACAGCAGGCCAGCTCTCTGGCCACTCAGGAGCTGAGCCCAACTGGTGTTTGCATTGAGTATACCCTCGCTATTCCTTCCCATGATTCCTTGGGGAAGATCAAAGAGATTGTGCAGAAGATGCAGAAATGCACAGCTAGGGTTGTTCTGGTTTTCCTAAGCAATTCGAATTTCCAGGTTATCCTGTATGGCTTACTGGGTGTCCATGTTTCAGGCCAGATCTGGGTCAGCAAGGGGGCTCTACACATGGCACTTGCCCTGACTATTCCAGAAGTTTCCCAGGTATTGCACAGCACATTTGGCCTTCTGTATCACAGCAGCAGAGCAATTGGCTTCCCTGAATTTCTTGCTCACCTGCGCCCCCACAAGACCCCAGAAGACATGTTTATAAAGAAGTTCTGGGAGGTCACCTTTGATTGTGCATGGCCACACCAGGGTAGCTCAGTGACAGAGAGTGTCAGGTTGTGCTCAGGAAATGAAAGTCTGAAAGACAAGCTATATCCTTTCTCAGAAGTGAGTAAAATTGATGCTGCTTACACAGCTGTCTACAGCATTGCCCATGCCCTGCAAGACATGATAACTCATGGGCACCAGGATGGGAAAGGTGCAGACTCTCAGGACTTCCAGCCTTGGCAGGTGAGAGAGGCATGTGTGGATTGAGTATTCAGAGATGGTTGAGGAAAAGGACATTGGTTCCAACTAAGCCATAGAGGTGAAGCTGACTGCATGCTTCAGCAAGATGCCACATGCTGTCAACTGAGAGGCATCTGAGAAGGAATAATGAACAAGGATTCCATGCTATGTGTGTGATCTCAGATGAGTCCATTTCTTGTGGCTTGGCTGACTTAACAAATACAGGATGCCATACAAAAAGATTTCATTAGTGTTGCAAATGTAAACTTTGGGAAATAGTGGATGACTTTTAGTATAGGCATAGTGCAAATTAGAATTTCAAACAAATATCAAATGCCAGTTATTTATTTTTTATTTTTTGGTGTATGGTACATGTATGTGGGCACAAGTGTGTGGACATGCAGGCCCATATGGTGGGTTGTGACTTCATGTGTACATATATGTGGGGAGATCTGAAGAATATGAGGAATCAGCATTCAAAAACTACTATATATTATTTTTGTGGACACAGTCTTTTTCTCTAACCAAGAACTTGTAGATGTGGCTAGTTTTGCTAGCCAGCTTGTTTGGGCATCTCCTGTATCCACATTCTGAGGTGTAATTAGAGATTGGCTGCTACATCTAAATGACATTTTTTTTCCTAAAAAAATATTTTATTTTTTCTTGTGAGCAATGTTTGCATTTTTTAAAGTCAAAGATAGTTAATCCACCAAAGGCCATAATTCCCCGAGTCTCCCCCACCTTGTAAAACTTTTAGATAAATCCTTTACTGTCCCCAACATGGTAATACATTTGATGGTGCATAGGTTCCTCTGTATCCCAGAAATGTGATGGCCTCAGCTTCTTTTTCTTCATTTCCTTTGCATATATTCTTTTAAAACCAGCAAGTCTCAAAAGATTTTGACATTGACCTCTAATTAACAGGGAAGAGACACAGTCACCGTCCATGTAATAATAAAAACCAAGTGAAATTTCTTTTTTTTCTTGTTTTCTTTCCTGAAATTTAATATTTTATTTTATTTTTTTTTATTATGAATAAAGTCACATTTTCTATCGATGTATATCCTTATTCAAGGTTCCTTCCCCCTCCTACCCCCTCTAGTCACTCTCTCTTCTCCACATCTCCCCATCTCCTCCCCAGCATGAGCAGGAGGTCCCAAGGTCCCAATATTGCTGAGTTCAGCATCCACTCCTGGCAGATCCAGTTTCCTCATCCCAACATCAAGAATGAGTCAGGTGTTCCTCTAGGGGGAGTGGGATCCACGGTGTCAGTCCAAGGTGTTTCAGATCTCAAGCTGTTCAGTGGTTGTGGTTTACAGCTTGGGCATGCTTTGCATTTTGCTTTTTTGTTTAGAGTCTACTAATGAGTGAGTACATCCCCTGTTTATCTTTCTGGGTTTGAGATACCTCCCTCAGGAGGATATTCTCCAAATCCATCCATTTGCCTGCAAATTTTAGGATATCATTTTTTCTTACTGCTGAGTAGTACTCCATTGTGTAGATGTACCATAGATTGTTAATCCATTCTTCAGTTGAGGGGCATCTAGGTTGTTTCTAGGTTCTTGCTATTACAAATAATGCTGCTATGAACATAGTTGAGCTAATGTCATTGGAGTGAGAATGTGCCTCTTTAGGGTATACACCCAGAAGTGATATTTCTGGATCCTTGGGGAGATTGATTCCCAGTTTTCTGAGAAATCGCCATACTGTATCTTAGAGTGGCCGAACAAGCTTACACTCCCACAATGAAAGAGTGTTCCCCTTGCTCCTCAACCTCTCCAGCATAGGCTGTCCTCTGTGTCTTTTATCTTGGCCAGTCTGACAGGTGTCAGGTGGCATCTCTAAGTTGTTTTGATTTGCATTTCTCTGATGGCTAAAGATGTTGAGCACTTTTTCAAGTGCCTTTCAGCCATTTGTAATTCGGCTGAGAATTCCCTTTTTAGTTCTGAACCCCATTTTTAAATTGGGTTATTCAAGGTTTTGGGCTCTACATTCTTGAGTTCTTTATATATTTTAGAGATCAGTCCTCTATCACTTGTAGGGTTGGTGAAAATCTTTTCCCATTCTCTAGGTCATTTTGTCCTATTGACAGTGTCCTTGGCTTTACAGAAGCTTCTGAGCTTCAGGAGATCCAACTTATTGATTGTTTTTCTTAGTGTCTGTATGACTGGTGTCATATTTAGGAAGTGGTTATCTGTGCCAATTCCTAGAAGAGTATTTCCCACTTTCTTTTCTATCAAGTTCAGAGTGGCTGATTTTATGTTGAGGTCTTTGATCCACTTGGATTTCAGTTTTGTGCAGAGTGACAGGCTTGGATCTATTTGCATTTTTCTACATACTACCAACCAGCTATGCCAACACCATTTGTTAAATATACTATCTTTTTTTTCATTGAATATTTTGGGCCTCTTTGCCGAAGATCAGGTGTTCATAGTTTTTGTTTAATGCCCGGATTCTCAGTTCTATTCCATTGATCCACAAGTCTGCTTTTATACCAGTACCAGGCTTTTTTTTTTTATTACTGTAGTTCTATAGTATAACTTGAAGTCAGGGATGGTATTGCCTCCTGAGGTTCTTTTGTTGAGCAAAATTGTTTCGGCAATCTTGGCTTTCCTGTTGCTCCAAATGAAGTTGAATATTGTTCTTTTAAGGTCTGTAAAATATTGTGTTGTGATTTGGATGGGCAGTGTGTTGAATCTGTAGATTGCTTTTGGTAGAATTGCCATTTTAACTATGTTGATCCTACCTATCGAGGAACATGGGAAAGCTTTCCATTTTCTGATATCCTCTTCAATTTCTTTCTTCAGTGATTTAAAATTTTTGTCAAATAGATCTGTTACTTCTTTGGTTATAGTTACTTCAAGGTATTTAATACTATTTGCAGCTATTATAAAGGGTGATGTTACCCTTATTTCTTTTTCAGCCCTTTATCTTTAGTGTATAGAAGGGCTACTGATTTCTTTGAGTTAATCTTGTACTGTGCTACATTGCTGAAGGTTTTTGTCAGCTGTAGAAGTTCCCTGGTAGAATTTTGTGGGCCACTTATGTATACAATCATATCATCTGCAAATAGAGATAGTTTCTTTTCTTCTTTTGCAGTTTGTATCCCCTTAATCTCTTTTTGTTCCCTTATTGCTTTAGCTAAAACTTTGAGAACTACATTGAATAGATAAGTGGAGAGAGGACATGCTTGTCTAGTTCCTGATTTTAGTGGGATTGCTTTGAGTTTTCTTCATTAAGTTTGATGTTGGTCTTGGCTTCTTGTAAATAGCCTTTATTATTTTGAGATATTTTCACTGTATTCTTGATCCCTCCAGAGCTTTTATCATAAAAGAGTGTTGGATTTTGTGTGAAATAGTTTGAGGAGTAATGGTAGTAATTCTTCTTTGAATGTCTGGTAGAATTCTGCACTGAAACCATCTGGTCCAGGGCTTTTATTTTTGGGGAGGCTTTTAATGACAGCTTCAATTTCTTTAAGGGTTATAGGCCTGTTTAGGTAATTAATCTGATCTTCCTTTAATTTTGGTAGATGGTACCTGTCCAGAAAGCAGTCATTTCTTCTAGGTTTTCCATTTTTGTGGAATACAGATTTTCAAAGTATGATCTGATAATTCTCTGGATTTTCTGGGTGTCTGCTGTTATGTCCCTCTTCTCATTTCTGATTTTGTTGATTTAGATACTCTCTTTGCTTTTTCATTAGTTTGGATAAGAGCTTATCTGTCTTGTTGACTTTCTCTAAGAACCAACTCTTTGATTCATTGATTCTTTGTATGTTCTTTTCGTTTCAATTGTATTGATTTCTGCTCTAAGATTGATTATTTCTTGCCATCTACTCTTTCTAGATGAGTTTGCTTTTAATTGTTCTAAGGCTTTCAGCTGAGCTGTTAGGTCTATAGTGTTGGCTTTTTCTATGCTTTTCATATAGGGAACTAGTGCTATGAATTTTCCTGTTAAGACTGCTTTTATTGTGTCCCACAAGTTTGGGTGTGTTGTGGATTCATTTTCATTAAATTCTAGGAAGACTTTGAATTCTTTCTTAATTTCTTCCTTGACCCAGAGGTGGTTCAGCTGAGTGATGTTTAGTTTCCATGAGTTGGTATACTTTCTGTGATTTTTGATGTTGTTGAACTCTAACTTTAGGCCCTGGTGGTCCGATATGATATAAGAGATTATTTCCATTTTTTTGTATCTGTTGATATTTGCTTTATGACCAATTATGTCGTCAATTTTAGAGAATGTTCCATGAGGATCTGAGAAATATGTATATTCCTTAGCATTTTTGTGGAAGTTTCTTTAAATATCTATTAAGTCCATTTGCATCATAATGTTAGATTCCTTATTTCTTTGCTGAGTCTCTGTGTGGTTGACCTATCCAGGGCTGAAAGTGGGGTGTTGAAGTCTCCCAGTATTAGGATGTGAGAATTTATGTGGGATTTGAGCTTTAGCAGTGTTTCTTTTACACAGGTAGGTGGCCTTATATCAGGGGCATAAATATTCAGGATTAAAATCTCCTCTTGACCAATTTTTCCTGCAATGAATATGTATTGACCATCTTGGTCCCTTTTAATTGCTTTTAACTTAAAGTCTACTTTGTTAGATATTAGGATGGCAACACCAGCTTGTTTGTTAGGGCCATTTGACTAGAAAGTCTTTTCCAAACCCTTTACTCTGAGCCTGTGTCTGTCTTTGTGGTTGAGGTGTGTTCTTGTATGCAGCAGAAGGTTGGATTCTTGTTAGTGTGTGTCTTTTTATAGGTTAATTGAGTCCATTGATATTAAGGGATATTAGTGACCACTGATCGATATTTCCTGCTATTTTTGATAGTAGCTTGTATGTATTTCCTTTGTCTGGGCTTTTCTTCTGTAGGATTATTGAATGTTTGTGGTTTCATGGGTGTATCTGGTATCCTTAGGTTGGAGTTTCCCTCTAATTCTTTCTGGAGGGCTGGTTTGGTTGGCAGTCTGACTTTGTCATGAAATATCTTGTTTACTCCATCTTTGGTGATTGATAATTGTGCTGGGTATAGTAGTCTAGGTATGCAGCCATGTTCTTTTAGTGACTGTATAACTTCTGACCAACCCCTTCTTGCTTTCTTCATTTCCATTGAATAGTCAGGTGTTATTCTGATGGGTCTGCCTTTATAAGAAAGTTGGCCCTTTTCTTCTGCAGCTCTTAAAATTTTTCTTCATTTTGTATGTTTTGTGGATTGATTATTATTGTGCAAGGTGACCTTTTTAGGGGGTCATATCTCTTTGGTGTTCTGTTGGCTTCTTGTATGTTTATAGGCATTTCCGTCTTTAAGTTAGGAAAGTTTACTTGTATGATTTTATTGAATACATTATCTGTGCCTTTGAGCTGGTATTGTTGTCCTTCTTCTATTCCTATTTTTCTCAAGTTTTTATGGTGTCCCAGATTTCCTGTACATTTTGTGTTATGGCTTTTTTTGGTTTTAGTATTTTCTTTGACTGATGTGTGTATTTACTAATGAGTCTTCCACTTAAGATGTTCTCTCATTTCTTGGATTCTGTTGGTTATGCTTTTATCTGCAGTTCCAACTCTTTGCTTCAGATTTTCTATTTCCATCTTTGCCTCGTTTTGTGCCTTTTTTATTGCTTCTCTTTCAGTTTTTAGTTCTTGGAATGTTTCTTTGATATTTTGGTTTACCTTTTTGGTTTTCTGTCAATAATTTATTCACTTCCAATTTTTTGTTTGAATTTTCTTCTATTTCTTTAAGGGAATTTTTCATATCTTCTGTGAGGGCTTCAATGATTTTAAAGGTGTTTTTGGTGTTGTTTCCTTCTGTCTCCTCTTCCTTGCTTTGTTCAGGTCTTGTAGTTGTAGAACCACCAGTTTCTTCTGGAGTTACCTTGTTGTTCTTTATATTTTTATATGTATTTTTGCATTGGTGTTTTTGCCCATGGCTTCAGTGGTTCACGATTAGGCCACTTGTGGTAAGAGGGCTTGTGTGTCCTGTCTCTTCTGAACAAGGGGTCTGATTGATTTCTGACTCTGCTCTGGGCAGGGGTCTGAATTTCACAGCCTCAGGCCTCTGCTGACACTGTTGGTGGAGGGGCTGGCTGTGCAAGGTCCCCTCTTTTAGGTGTGGATGTAAGAGCTCCTTTCAGCCAAACCCTAGTCCTGTCTGCTAAGGAGAGTCTGGGATCAGTCACTACAACTTGACCCTGGTTCTGGAACACAACTTTCCAACTTTCAGTATGGGGGATCAGGTGCCAGAACCTGCTCACTGGCAAGTGAAATTTCTGCTCCAGGGTGTTTGCTTTTCTTTTTTGCATTTTCACATAACTTTGTCACAAAATAGTCTGTGTGTTTCTTTCTGGAATACCAAAAATGTTTCCTCCATTTTCATTTTATAGATGATGCAATGGAAGCTTAAACTTTCATCTTCACTGAAGTTGGTCTAGAATTCAGACCCTTTTATGTTTCAATCTAAAATGTGTATCTGTAACTACTTTTTAGCAATATTTAAATATTCAGAAATAGAGGAAAAATTAAAGAGAAAAGACCTGGCAGTTCAATTCCATTTCTACTTAGAGTAATGTGTAGAAATCTCTGAAAGGGTTGGTCAATTTTAAGAGTTGCCCAGTGTCATCCTGTTCTCAATACTGCATATCTCAACACTCAAGACTTCACATTTTTCAAATTTACCTAGAAACTTAGATCTTTTCTGTGTTTGCACAAAAGCATTTAAGTGACATTTAGGTGCATTCTGGCTATTTGAAGTCTGCTCCTCAACGTTTTAAGCTTAGTGCTTTAATCATGGGGTATTTCAGAAGCCCTTACTTATTTTTCTATTTTAAAAATATTATTGATAATTTCATATATGCTTACAATATATTTTAGTCATTTTACCCTAAATTTTTATCTATCTGTCTGTCTATTCATGCATCTATTTATCTATCTATCTCTCTCTCTGTCTGTCTGTCTGTCTGTCTGTCTTTTCTAAGCCAGTCAGCATAAGAAAAGTCAAGGTCTATAAGAGAATCCCTGGAAGACATGTCACTCACTGATGAGGTAAACAGGGAGAATGGTGGCCTAGTAGGGCATATGTTTCTATTATTATCACTCAGATGACCTGAGTTTCTACTATGTGTTTGGAAATATACATACAGTTATAAACAATGGCAGTGATAGTTGTTGGCCTTTTGGATGGGAATAATAGGTTAAAATTTACAAAAGGCCAGGCTTGGAGGCCTATTCCTGTTATCCTATCACACAGAGTAATGAGGCCAACTTGCACTACAAAGCAAGATCCTGCCACAAAATAAAATCATGTGAGTGTTGAAATGCCTGTGTGTTCTCTCTAATAAAGATGAAAAGTATATTGAGTGAATAGTGAGCGAAGGGAAGTGAAAGATTGAAAAAGTTCTTTATGTGTAGAAAAATCTGAGTTTCAGACAAGAGGATTAGAAGCCTCATCATGGGCAGAAGTGATAGCATTGCTGATGGCAAGGATAGTATGTACCAATTACTTAGAATGGAGATAAATAAAAGAGCCACATGGGTGGGACTGATAAATTGTGGGAGACTGGTGGTAGTGATTAGGTGGTCTAGGTGGGCTGGGACAAGTCTGTGAAAGTTTTTCTAGGGTTTAGAGATTACTGAATGTGATGGGAAGACTGAGAACAGTAGTGCAGAGCCAAATGAGACCCTGGAGCAGGAACTATACTGTCATGTGTGTGGTGTAATTTTCAGGCTGTTGAGATGGGTCAGTGGGTAAAGGCACTTGTCCCCAAGCATAAGATGGATTCTTTAATCCCACATGGCAGCAGAAGCAGAGAACATTCCTGAGAGTTGTTCTTTGGATTATGCAATATGTGTGATCTGTGCACGTGCACACACACACACACACACACACACACACACACACACACACACACTCTTTCTACTAGGTTTAAAAATTATCTGATTAAGTATTAGGAATTATTAATTTATTAAAGGTAATTATATTTATGAGTCTATGACAATATCACAGGTCCTTGATAATCCTCTTGCCTATTGGTGCCAATCCATGGTTGCAGTATTTCCATATCATTGCAGAGATGAATGATATGTGGTATTTTGGAGAAGGCTTCATACTGGCCCTGGCTGGTCTACAGTGTCTTCCTTTCCTTCCTCAGCTGCTTCATGCTCTCAGAAAGGTGCACTTCAAGACTCCTGATGGAAGTGAGATTATGTTTGATGCCAATGGAGATTTGGTGACAAATTTTGACATTCTCCAAGGGCAGAAGAACCCTGATGGTGTGTTTCACTTGGTCCATGTAGGAATGATAGACCCTCAAGTCTCTTTGGGGAACAAAATGATGGTCCATTTGAAGGAGGATCTTCAAGTGAGTATCCTGAATACAGAGATGATTCTTGTCCTAATGTGTTTTAGTGACAACAAAATTCCAAGTCCCAGGGATGCTCATTGCTACATGTACATAAAGTTGATGTGGCTCTGGATTGGGCCAGTTAGCTGTAACTGGCTCTGCTGTTTGCCTCATAAGAGCTCTTTCTCTGAATGATCATGATTCACTATTAAAAATGAAAATATAAAAGCTGTGATTGAGAGATGGCTCAGTAATTTAAGTATTTTGTAAACAAGTACAAGAACCAGATCTTGTATCTCCAAAACACATGTACATGCTTTGTGGGCAGTGTTGCCCACCTGTAATTTTAGTCTTGGAAGGTGGAGACAAGGAAATGACCATAGCAAGCTGGCTTGTAAGACAACCCCTAACAGTAAATTCTGGGTTTGACTTTGAGTCTCTGCCTCAATGAACACAGTGGAAAAACAGTTGAGGATGATTTCCAGTAATAACCTTGGGCCTCCACATGTGCTTTTTCATACATGAACATGATCCCACACAGATGTAAAAATGCATATATACATAATTATACCATCTGAACACATTAAAATGGGGGATGGTGAACATGGAAAACATACAAAATAAAATAAGAATCTGTAACTGTACTCCCTTGGGAATATTTTCATTGTCTGTGTTCAGGATCTGCTCTGGGAAGGGGAAAGTAGTGACACACTAAGTTAACCCCATTTTCATGGGTCATCTGGAAAGTTGAGTCAACAGGCACTTAGTTTACTTGCTGTGTTAATTAATTTTACCCCCAAAACAAATTCCTGAGGAACAATTTGAAATAAAGAAAAGTTTCAATTGCCTCCTGGTTTGAGGGATCCAAGGTCAGATGTTTACATTGCTCAGGGTATGTGTAGTTGAGGCAGTTTGTTATGCATGGCAGCAGACATGTGTAGTGGAAGAAATTGCTCAGCTCATGGGGCACAGGAAGTGTAGATATGGGGAACTAGATAGGAAAGATAGGCAAACAAGTTACATCTTACCAGTGCATAGCCCCAGTGTCCCACCACCTTCAGTGGGGTCCCATGTTCTGTTTCCAATATGTACACAAATTTATCAAATTATGAATCCATTGAGAGAAATTAGTTTGTTGATAATGTGGGAAGTATTATCTTACTTAGGGTTTCTATTGCTGTGAAGAAACACCATGGCCATGGCACTTCTTAGAAAGAAAAACCATTTCATTATGTGGCTTACATTTTCAGAGGATTATTTAGACCTTTCGGGCATGGTGTTGAGAAAGAAGTTGAGAGTCCTACAACTTGACCTGTAGGCAACAGGAAACGAAATGTGTCACTTGGTGCGACTTGAACATATGTGAAATGCCAAAGCCTACTTCCACAATGACACACTTTTTCCAACAAGGCCACACCTATTCCAACAAAGCCACATCTTTTTATAGTGACACTCCCTATGAGTTTATGGAGGGCAGTTATGTTCAAGCCACCACATTCCACTTCTTGGCTCCCTAAGCTGTAACAATATCATAATGCAAAATTAATTTAGTTCAATTTCCAAAGTTCTCAGTGTTTATCACAGTTGAAAACAAAGTCTAAAACTTCAGTCTCTTCTGAGAGTTCTGCAATCTCTTAAGTGCAATATCCTATAAAATCAAAGTCTAAAAACAGATCACATTTTTTCAACAGTGTGTACATTTATGTTTGAAAATATAGAAAAAGGAGCAGAGTGAGGAAATCCTGAAGCAAAACAAGATGCAAAACTACCTGGGCACACTCTGCACCCTCATTTCAGATGTTAAAATGCTCTTCAGAACTTAAACTTCTTTCAGCTCTTTCGACTCCACACACTTCTCTCATTAGGTCTGGTTCCACTTCCAGTTAGCAGTACTCCTTGGCAGGTATTCCATGGTTCTGACATCTCCAACATCATAGGGTCTCCATGGCAACTCAGGCTTTTCCTTCATAGCTTCAGGCAATAGTCTCTCTAGGCCTCCCTTCAGGGACTCACCATAAATATGCCTTGCCTTAGTCATGCCTGTCTTTAGTCTTGGAGCCAAATTCCATGATCCTTTTCTTCTATCCTTTAAGCCAGACCACATGGCCAAACTACTAAGTTCTGATACTTATTGGGGTTGGAACATGGTCTCTTCATTCAATAACATCTCAAGCAGCTCTCTGTTTTGATGGTGTCCTTTATTGCCTAAGCTTGTCTGGCCTGAAACTGGATCTGTAGACTAGGCTGGCCTCAAACTCAGAGATCTGCCAACCTCTGCTTCTAGTTCTGTGACTAAAGGTGGGCACCTCCATATCTGATTATATGCTTTATAAAAAGTTCTTTTCACAAGATGGAAATTTAGCTGAGTGAGATTTTGCCCTGAGGTCACCAGTCTTCTTATTGCATTTCTTAATCTGATTATCACCTTGAACACAGGATTTAGCTGCATTCCAGATTCTGGTGTTCATTTTCTTTGCAAATTTTACATTTTGTATTTTTTCTTCCCCAGCTTTCTCATTTTCATTATAAATCTTTACTAGAGTTAACACTGATAACCATACGACACAGTCAATACTAGGCGGTTTTGAGATTTCCTCTGAAAATGCAATTGATCTAACACCCTTCACTTTAGTTTCAGTCAGACTGTTACACAAAGGCAAAAAGCAGCCATATTCTTCACCTAAATAGCCCAAGAAAACCTCTACACCACACATTAATATTCTTTTGCTTTGAAACCTCTTGAGCCACGCCTACAGTTCTTCTAATCACACTCAGCACCTCAGTCTTTCATGCCTCATCTAGTATGGCCCATTAATTGGCACTTAAAGCTTTCTACTGCTTTTCAAATCTCCTGTTCCATGTCTATATTTATTTAGTCAAAGCATGATCAGACCTATCACTTTAATATCTGAGTCCCAACAACTTACTTTTGTGTTAGCTATTGCTGTGAACAGACACCATGACTATGATATCTCTTTTATTTATTTAAATTTTATTTGTTTTTTTATTAATTTTTTTCCTCATATCTGCTCCTACTGCTCCTACTCCCTCCTCTCTTCCTTGTACTTCCTCAGCATCCTCCCCAAACCATTCTTTCTTCCATTCTCCAGGGAGGGCAAGGAAACCCAGGTGAGTCAGTTCTATCTGGCATGTTCAGTTGAGGTAGGTCCGAGACCCTTCTCCAAGTATCAAGGCTGAATAAGGTGTTCCTTTGTAGGAACTGGGGTCTGACACTTTAGTTCATATGCCAGGAATAAACTCTGGTCCTACTGCAGGAAGCATTATTAACTGCCCATGCCAGTTGACTGTTGTCTACATTCAGAGGGTTTAGTCCCTTTCCATGAAGGTTCCTCAGCTGTTATTTCAAAGTCAGTGAGCTCTCAATAGCTAGGGTTAGCTCTCTCCTTGGGTCTCCTCCTCATGATTCTGATTCCTTTGCTTGTATACTCTCTCCTCCATCTCTTCAGCCGGACCAGGGAGCCCCACCTGATGCTTAGCTATGAATCTCTGTTCTGTCTTCATTTGTTGTTGGATGATTGTTCTATAATGACAATTAGGGTGGTCATTCATATGATTACTGTGGAAGTCCTGTTTATGCATCCTCTCTACTATTGCTTGGAGTCCTATCCAGGGCACCTTGTGAGTTCTTGGATGTTTCCCTAGCACCAGGTTTCTCTGTCTCCCCTCAATGGCTCCCTCTATGGAGATACCTATTTCTTTGCTCTCCCTCTATGTTACTTCTCCCACTTAACCATGTCATTCTCTCATGATCTCTTCCCACCTCCCCTTGCATGCTCCCCAAAATGATCCCAATTTACTCAGAATATTTTTTTTATTTCCCTTCTCAGGGGTATCCATGTATGTCTTTCTTATGTTTCTCCTGTTACCCAGCTGCTTGTGGATTGCGGTTGGTAGCCAGGTCATCCTCTGCTTTATATAAAAAATCCATGAATGAGTGAGTACATCTCATGCCTATCTTTCTGAGTCTGTGTTACTTCACTCAAGAAGATACTCTGCTGATCCATCCATTTGTCTGAAAATTTCATTATTATTATTATTATTATTATTATTATTATTATTTTAACTGTTGAGTAGTATTCCATTGTGTAAATGTACTACATTTTAAAATATCCATTCTTCAGTTGAGGGGTATCTAGGTTGTTTCCAGGTACTGAATATTACAAATAAAACTGTTATGAACATATTTGGGCTGATGTCCTTGGAGTAAGAATGTGCATCCTTTGGGCATATGTTTAATAGTAGTGTTGCTGGATCATTGGGGAGATTGGTTCTCAGTTTTCTGTGGAACTGTCATACTGTTTTTCAAAGTGGCTGTACAAGTTTATATTCCAATGAGCAATGGAGGAGTGTTCCCCTTGCTCCATATCCTCTCCAGCATAGGCTATCATCTGTGTTTTTGATCCTAGCCATCCTGACAGGTGTAAGGTGTTATCTCAGAGTTGTTTTGATTTGCATTTCTCTGATGGCTAAGGATGTTGAGCATTTCTTTTTTGGGGGGTGGGTTTATATTTTTATTTGGTAGTGTTCTATGGTTCAGATCTTTATTTTTTTAAATTTTTTTTTAGAAATAAAGTTCGTTTTTTTATGTATCCCTTGCTCTCCCTCCCTTTCTTCTCCCAATCTTTTTCTGTCTGTCTTCAGCCTCTCTCCTCTCCATCTGTCCAACCCCTCCCCAAAAAGGGAAAGACTTTCTAAGGTGGATCAGCTTAGCATCCACTCCAGGCAGGTCCAATTTCCTCATCCTAATGTCATGACTGGGTTAGGTGTCCTGAACATTTCTTTAAGTGTCCTTCTGCCATTTGTAATTCTGTTGAGAATTCTCTTTTAGCTCTGTATGCCATTTTTAAATTGGATTATTTGGATTATTGTCTTCTAATTTCTTGAATTCTCTGTATATTTTAGAGATCAGTCTTCTGTTAGATGTAGGGTTGGTGAAGACTTTTTCCCATTCTGTAGGCTGTCATTTTGTCTTTTTGACCATTTTTTTTGCCTTACAAAAGCTTTTCAATTTCAGGAGGACTCATTTATTAATTATTGTTCTTAGTGTCTGTGCTACTGGTGTAATATTTAGAACAAGGTCCCCTGTGCCAATGTGTTGAAGGGTATTTTCCACTTTCTTTTCTATTAAGTTCAGTATAACTGGGTTTATGTTGAAGTCTTTGATCCATTTGAACTTGAGTTTTGTGAAGGGTTATAGATATGGATTTATTTGCATTCTTCTACATACCACCATCTAGTTATGCCAGCATTATTTGTAGCAGATGCTATCTTTTTTTTCATCATATAATTTTGATATCTTTGTTGAAAATCAGGTGTTCCTAGGTATGTGAATTAATGTTGGGGTCTTTTATCCAATTCTATTAATCCATAAGTCTGTTTATATGCCAGTATCAATCTGTTTTTATTACTGTAGCTCAATAGTATTGCTTCAAGTCAGGGATGGTGATGCCTCCCAAAATTCTATTATTGAACAGGATGTTTTGAGGGCAATCTTGATGTTTTTGTTTTTTCCATATGAAGTTGATCATATGAGGTCTGTGAAAAATTGTGTTGGGATTTTGATGGGGATTGCATTGAATCTGTAGATCTTGTGGTAAGATTGCCATTTTTTTTTACTATGTTGATCCTACCTATCCATTTTTTTGATATCTTCTTCAATGACTTAAAGTTCTTGTAATGCAGGTCTCTCAGTTTTTTTTGGTTAGAGTTATCCCAAGATATTTGATGTTTTTTGCAGATATTGTAAAGGGTGATGTTTCCTTGATTTTTTTCACCTTTTTTTTTAAATCACTAGTGTATAGGAGGGCTATTCATTTTTTTTGAGTTTATTTTGTATTCTGCTACCTTGCTGAAGGTGTTTATCAGCTGTAGGAGTTCCTTAGCAGAATTTGGGAGTCAGTTATGTATACTCTCATATCATCTGCAGATAATGATGGTTTGACTTCTTTCTTTCAATGACATCTCTTATAAAAGAAAAACATTCAATTGCAGTAGCCTACATTTTTAGAGGCTTAATCCATTATCATCTTGGTGCAACTTTGTGGCATGGTAGTAGACATGATTCTGGAGAAGGAGCTGAAGTCTCACATCTTGACCTGCAGGCAACAGGAAGTGAACTGGGTCACTGGATATGGCTTGAGAATTTATAATAGCATACAGACAAGCAAAACAATGACATATTTACTCCAACAAGGCCACATCCACTGTAAAAAAGCAGCATCTTCTAACAGTACCACCAATTCCATTCAAACTACCACAGGCATCAAAGTTCAATCATTCTTTAAATATTCATTATCAAGTACCCAGTGGTCCAACATAGAAGACTTTGGAAAATGTTTGAGATTCATAGCCTACCATTTATTAACAAAACTGAAAACTGTGTCGAAATAGATATGTCTATAGGTGGAGTCTGGTGCATAGAAATGCCACAGCTTCCTGTCTTGTGCCAATGAAGAAAGAACTTTCTCCTTTGATACTTTGTCTAATTTTTTTTCTGGTGGCATCTCCAGATTGTATATATATATATATATATATATATATATATATATATATATTATTTTATATGAACCTGTGCTTCCTTTTTTATGTAATGGGATATAGTTTATGGGTTCCCAGAGTCTTAGAAAAGTAATAAAGATAAAACACAAAGAGAGAGAGAGAAAAAAAATGTTCCACATGAGAATGAAGTTCCCATTCTTGGATTTCTCAAACATGAAAGACACATACTATGTGTATTTTGACTCCTTTGAAGAACAATTCAATGGCCTTGATCTGGGGAGGATTTTCTGCTGACTTCTGTTGTGGCAGAGACATCAGCACCCCACACTAATATCTTCATAATCCTTGCCTAGAGGTAGAGCTATGCTACCAGAAACCATGTTATTCTTGGCAGGTCCATGGTAAAGGAGAAGATGTCTAAATGTAGTATAAAATGCTTGTGTGTGTGTGTGTGTGTGTGTGTGTGTGTGTGTGTGTGTGTGTGTGTGTTGAGGGAGTCAGTATCTACAATTTTTCTCTGTATGAAGTTCAATGATACTTTATTATTGGAGTTTAAGTGAAAAACATCATGCCACTCAAACAGTAAATCTCAACAGCTTCACAGAGGGAGATGGGGAAAAGGAAGAGAGACAGCCATGTCTTCTGAGTTAGACATGGAGTCCATTGAGTAGCTACAAGACTGTTGGTAGCTTCAGAGAAAGAAAGGGAATGCTGAAGGCATCAGGAGAAAAATATCCCTAGGTTATAAACTTTTTTTTTTAAACATTTTATTTATTTATTTATTTGCCTTGGTGTTTGCCTGGAACTGCAACTACAGACAGTTGTTAGCTGCCATATGGGTTCTGGGAATCGAACCCGGGTCCTCTGGAAGAGCAGACAGTGCTCTTAACCGCTGAGCCATCTCTCCAGCCCCCGGTTATAAACTTTTTAATGGCTATCAATACTTGACAATTATTTTTTAAGTTTTATTTTGCATATATAGATGTATCCCTGCGTGTTTATTTGTGTACTGCTGTGTGTGTGTGTGTGTGTGTGTGTGTGTTTATGTGTGTAATGAAAACTTTGGGGGAACCAGATCCAGCTAAGTTTTTTTTTCCAGGGTTCAAGAGAATGTGACTGCAGATAAAATTACTAATCTACAGGATTTAACCAATCTCACAGCAATTTCTTTTCATTTCTTATTACATTTTTATTGTCAGATGCCTTTCAAACACAGACATGTGTCCAGAGTAAAGTCAGTGACCATGTAGACCCCATGGTTCAGAGCAACAGGAGACACACAAGCCCTATAACCACAACTGACTACAAGCTGACTAAGTGTGAACAACTAAAGCAATGGCGTGACTCTTATTGGCATGGCGACCCTAACAGTGAAGGCATAGGCTTATATACTCATGCAGGCAGTCATTTCTGGCAAGGCAATGCAGGGCTTGAATTCCTCAGGGCCACAGAGAGGGGTGATAAACTTTACACAAAGGCAGAATCTGTCAACTTCGGTTTATGACACAAAAATGGGAGTGGCTAGTCAAGTATTTTCTGGTGGGGTCAACCAAAGATTAGAGCAACAAAGCAATCTAAAAAGGGAAAATCATGTGCTCTAACTACAGTCCTAAGTGTGGTTAGGCATAAGGTTAAGTTTTGATTCATCAGCAAAAAACCATGAACAAAGTAAAGTCCAGCGCTGTTTTTTTTGTAAGATCTTCTTGCAGCCGCTTTTTTGCTAGGAGCAGAACATGTTCTCAGTTGCTAGGTGACCTGAGTAAACAGTGAAGGGAAGCCTGTAGCTTTTCTTCTGCTGTAGCACGTTTCCTTGGAGGGGTCTTTTACTATTAAGGCTCAATTTGCACAAGAAATAGGGCCTGTCACCTTTTAGCTGCTCTGGTCTTCAGGTGGAGCTCTTTAGAATAAATGTTTGTTTTAACAGTTGCAACAAGGAGTTGGTAAATTATTTTTTCCCTATTTCACAAACAATAAACCTTTAATTTAAGATCCTGCGTTAAGGAATCCAGGTGCAAGTACAGGGAGATAAAGGCCTAAGATTAGTGGTGTTAGCTCTGGATAGTTCTCTTATCTAAAGGGGTGATGAGCTTAGGATGTACCAGTGTGTCATATATCTGTAGGTGTCCTTGGATGTCTGAGAAATGTTTCATATGGATTACTTTGCTTGAGGGCTCAATCTGCCCAGACGTTTACTAGAAAAGATAATTACAGAGAGGGCAGACATTCTTTCTGGGCAAGGGAAGAAAGACCTGATTTGTGAGAAAGAAGGTTATTAGCATGACTGTTTTCCCACACAGTTAGGAAAAGTTATCCATCCATATGCCCCCAGATGTATAGAGAAGAATGTGCCCAATAAATCATCAATCACATTGCTAAAAGTTCCTGAAAAATAAATTCCAAGGAAATAATAAATAAGAAAGCTATAATAACACACAAGAAATCCTCTGTAGGAAACAGCTAACACATCCAAAGACAATTACCACTAAAACTCCTTGAGTATTTGGCTTTACCGCTACTAGGACTCTTGGTTCTGATGGGTCGGCCTTGTGCCAACTGAGCTCTTACTTCATATTTCTGTTGCTTCCAGCATTTGTGTGCCTTGTGTCTATGTTGGTCTGAAGAGGGCATTAGATTTTTTGGGAACTGGAGTTTCAGTGCGAGCTGCTTTATGAGTTCTAAGAATTGAACCCTACTGTTTTGGATGAGCAGCCCATACTTCTAACGACATAGACTTCTCTCCTGACCCCTATTTTCAATTGTTGACACAGGAGCTCCTAAGAGACTGGAAAGATAACACATCCCTTAGCCAAGTAAGCCAGATTTAGCCCTTCCTCTATTATACTTGAAGGTATGTCTTCAATGTGGTGTCTGCTGGGACAATTATGTTTTCTGAAAGGCTTCTCATCTAGTGGGCTGTGAGGAAAATGTTCTATTCTGGTTCTCAGGGTGAGGTCAAGCATGTGTATCCTCATAGAGTCATTTTTAACACTATGCTCTCTGTTACTAGGTGCCCACCTCTGTCTGCAGCAAAAGCTGCCTTCCAGGGTTCAGCCAAGTGCCCAGGCTGGGAGCCCCCCACTGCTGTTTTGATTGCAGTCCCTGTCCAGAAGGACAGTTTGCAGACAAAAAAGGTAAGAGCATGGAGACCTTGCATCTGAAGGGTTAAGAGGGCACTGTCAACCTCTTGCGTTTATATTTTAGTTACCGTTCTACTGCTATGAAGAAACACCATGACAAAATCAGCTTCTAAACAAGAAGCATTTACGTGAGGGCTTACTTAGAGTTATAGAAGGTAAGTCAGTGACCATCATGGCACAAATTGTGGAGACAGGTAAACACAAATGGAGCCATAACAGTAGGTGAGTGCTTACATTCTAATCCAAATGCAGTGGGCAAGCAGGTGGAGAGTGGCCTGGTATAGGAGTTAGAACTTTCAAAGGCCACCTCTATTGACACCTCATTCAACAGTGCTCTATCTTCCAATGCCTATCAGTCTACCAAGTAGGAATCAAACATTTAAATATGAGTCTATGGGTCCATTCTAAGTAAAATTCCCACACCCATTCATGGAGACATTGCACAGTCTTTGGTTTCCTGTGAAACAGCAGCCAGAATGCTAGCCTTATAATTGTTTTTAGGTAATAATTTATTAAGACAGGTAAGTGCACTAACCATAATTTTGCTGCAGAATGAATTCTCTAACAAATACTGTACATCATTGACCCTTGATCAAGAAACATGGATAAGCTATTTCCACAAGCTTGTAGTGGTCCTGTAATTAGAACCCTGTTTTTTTTTTTTTTTTTTTTTTTTTGGCAGAAACTGATGAATTTTACTTGCTTAAAACTTCAATTAAGTAGAATTGCATAGTGGATGTCTTTTTGTGAGGTTCTTCTTTCTCAGTATTAATGGGGTGCATCCCATAAATTGATCAGAAATAGACTACCACATTCCCTGCTGTTTGAATACAGTACTTATTCCCTTATCATTCTGAAATCTGAAAATGTAAATTCAAGTCATCTTAGGGTTGTGATTGTGGGAGCCCTCACTCTTGCCCTGAAATAGTCATCCCCTCATGGTGTGCTATATTTCATTTTTGTCATGTTTGTGTGTGTGTGTGTGTGTTGTATCCCTTTTGGCTTGTTGTTTGGTTTTGGGACACTGTATGACCATGTAGTCCTGCCTGATTTGTAACAACTCCTTATTTTGACCAGTCTGCCTGCAAACTGATAGAAATCTACCTGCCTCTGCCCTTCAAGTGGTGAGTTTGAAGTATTGTACAGCCACACCCAGTTCAAATTTCTTTATCTTATTAGGAAAGCAACTCTTCTGGAATTAGTGTTAACCCTGGGGATTCCATTTAACTTTATTACATCATTTCCAGTGTCTTAAGGAAAACTATGACAAATTTTGTAGGCACAGCTCAGTCTTCAGCATCTCCAATTTTTCCAGTTACTGATGCTATTGGGAAAGTCTAAACAATTAAAAACTCACATAAGAGAATAGTTTTAGTGGCACATTCCTTTAATTCTAGCACTCAGGAGGCAGAGTCAGGAAGATTGTTAGAGACTGTGGCCTGCTGGTATAGTCAACTAACTCAGAGATCTCCAGGTTCAATGACAGATCATATCTCAGCCAGGTGTGGATGTTGAACTAAACCATATTGGGACCTGGGGACCTCCTGACCTTGCTGGGGAAGAGATAAAGAGATGTGGAGAAGAGAGAGTGACTGGAAGGGGTGGGAGGAGAAAGGGAACTTGAACAAGGATATACACAGGTAAAAAATATGAATTTATTCATAATAATAATAAAAAAGAAAACCCTAAGGGAGTCCCTTACTGGACATCTTGATCTGAAATTTCTCAGTAAGGAGCACTTTGGAGGACTGGGAATAAGTAACCAAATAATAAGAGCTGCAAAAAATTAAAAAAAAATCTAAGGCAAAAATAGGGCTGAGTAGGTTCCACAACAGTTAGGAATGTTGGCTCACAGTACCTCTAGTAAGAGGGTAATTGATAACATCTTCTGACTTCTGCAAGCACAAGACATGCACAAGAATTCCATACTCATGGACAGATAAGCACTGGACAAGTAAAATGAAATAAAAAGAATAAGCTGTGAAGAGCAGGCGATCAGCTCATCTGTTAGAGTACTCATTGTCAATTTTGAAAGGATAAGTTCAGCACCTGGGACCCACATTGTTGCAGGAGAGTACCAAATTCCTGACAGTTTTACTGACCTCTACTTGTACACCATGGCATGCCTGAGCCCATACACATACATACACACAGCAAAATATACAAATAAGTTTGTTTAGAAAGTAAAGTCGGGGAAATGACTGAGAAATAGCATCTGATGATAGTGTTTGGTCTTGATAAGTTTGTAATTCCCTTTAACACATGTGTGCACACATCAGCCTACACATGCACAAACTCAAAAAAGTTAGTTATAGTGCTACAGGAACTATAAAGACAGCACTTGAGAAGTTGTGGATGGAGGCTTAGGAATTCATGTCCATCCTCTGCTACTTAGCATGAATTACATTAAGACACTGAAGACAGAAACAAAAACCTTCACATGAAATAGACACAGATACGCAGTTGTTATCTTCTGTACCTCCTCCTCTCATATCATCCTTGTCACCAGGAATAATTCAAAAATTTATGGCTTTATGGAAACACTGTAAGTACACTGAATATTTTGGATACCTTTTTTCAGAGCTGCTGCAGTTCCTATGTAATTATAGAAATGGTGTCTGTGTGTCTCCCATAGACATGAAGAGCTGTCTTCTGTGCCCCAAGGAGCAGTACTCAAGCCACACCAGAGACCGTTGCCTGCCCAGGACAGAGATCTTCCTGGCCTTTGAGGATCCTCTGGGACTCATGCTGGCTTTGGTGTCACTCTTGCTGGCTGGTCTGGCTGTCCTGGTTCTGGGAGTGTTCCTGAAGCACAGGGACAGCCCTGTGGTCAGGGCCAACAACAGAAATCTCAGTTACTCACTCCTGATGTCTCTTTCACTCTGTGCCCTGTGTGCCTTGCTGTTCATTGGCCGGCCCACTGTTACCACGTGCCTCCTCCGTCAGACCACCTTTGCTGTGGTGTTCACGGTGGCCGTCTCCTCTGTTCTGGCCAAGACTCTCACAGTGGTCCTGGCCTTCAGGGTCACCAGGCCAGGGAGCAGGATCCAGGTGTGCCTGAGTCCTGGGGCTTCCACCTCTGTGGTCCTCATTGCTTCCTTCATGCAGGTTGTTCTTTGTGGGGTCTGGTTGGCCACCTCCCCACCATTTCCAGACAAGGATATGGTCTCGGAGCCCCAGCACATTGTCATCCAGTGCCAGGATGGTTCTGGCGTAGCCTTCCTCTGTGTTCTGGGCTACTTGGGTTTGCTGGCAGCAGGTACCTTCTCTGTGGCTTTTCTGGCCAGGGGCCTGCCAGATGTCTTCAACGAGACCAAGTTTCTGACCTTCAGCATGCTGCTCTTCTGCAGTGTCTGGACAGCCTTCCTGCCCTTGTACCACAGTGCCCGGGGCAAGTCCACTGTGGCTGTAGAGATCTTTTCCATCCTGGCCTCCACTGCTGGGCTTCTGGGTGGCATCTTCATCCCCAAGTGCTACATCATCTTGCTGAAACCAGAGAGGAACACTACTGCCTGGCTAAGGGCAAGGTCACCAGGCACAGCAGGACAGGCAGAGTATGATGCTTGAGAAAAGGTCTCCCAAGTCTACACAACAAAGCTTCATGACCTAGTCCTCAAGGGAATCACCAGGACTAACAAGTGATTTTTGCTCACTGTTTTTGTGTGGATCCAAAAGTATTTAAAGGACACATAAAGATTAAACTGTGATGCTTTTAACAAAGCAATTATGACTATAATGATTATTTGCTGTTATCTGTCTATTGATTACTGAGGTTTATTACAATTAAGAAATTTAGAAAAGGAGAGTTGGCAGGATGTTTCAGTTGGTATAAACACTTACTTTTAAGCATGGACACCTGGGCTTTATTCACAAAACTTACCTGGTGGAAGGAGATGACTGATATCATTATGTTTGTTATTGGGTGGCCTTTGCTTGCTAACTGTATCACACACAACCTTTCCATGAATATTCACAAACTATAAATGCAAAAGTGTGAAAATGATGATGAGGTAATTATGATGTCAAGTGTTTCTGTTTCTGAGGGTATGAGCAATTGAAAGACAGCTAATCAATTTCTCCTTTTTGTTTAGAAAGGGGCAGTATTTGAGATTGAACCTTTTACCGACAGTTCCTTCGTTACACTTACCATGTAATTTAACAACACCAAACTTAGACACGTACCCAAGAAAAATAAAGACGTGTCTGCAAGGACTGTGGATAAGTCTTCAGAGAAGCATTGTTTATGCACTAAAAGTTTAAATACTCTAAATGATTATCAGCTGGTGAATATTTGATAAGACTTTCTCATGATTAGGATATTATTTGACAATAAGTATTAAGTATAAAAAGAAATAGAATACTGTTTACTCTGTGGATAAATACTGTGCATATTATACTGAATTAAAGAATCCAGATCAAGAAAATAATACATATTAATACTTCAATCTGTAAAGAAGTGTAGTGAAATGTTTCCCTACTGCCCACCAGTTTCTGAGAATTCAGCAGCTGCTTTCCAAATAATTTACTCAGAGCCTTAATTCTATAGGAAATGCTGAGCCAGTAGCTCAATCATATTACTAACTAGCTCTTACACTGAAATTTATCCATTTTTTAAATCTATTTAGTCACATAACTTGGTACTTTTTAATCAGTCCAACATTCTCATCTTTTTTCCTCTGTTTCTGGTTGGTGACTGCATCTCTGCCTTTCTTCTAAAAATTCTCCTAGTCTGCTCACCTTACCTATACTTTTGGTCTACTACTTGCCAATCAGCATTTTATTAAAACAGCAGGAGTGACAAGTCTTCAAATTATACAAGAACATTATCCCACAGCAAAAAATCAAACCAATAAAGATATATATTAAACTTGTGGGTTTTTTGAGGTTTGCCAGGGAGATATTGGAGGTGAGAAGTGTAGACTAAAGGTTGTAGCATTTCCTTTTGAGGAGATGGAGGTCTAAAATTTATTTGGTGATGTTGTAGAAATGGATTAATGGTTCATAGCACTGATTTCTCCTCCAGAGTTCCCAGTTTGTTTTCCATAACCAATGTCAGGCAGCTCACAGACACCTGTAATTCTAGCTCAAGGGGATCCAACACTTTGGTCTCTGTGTGTATTGCCACTCATGTGCTCATACTGCACTCCATGCATCATACTGAAAGTGATTTGGTAATGCTTGTAAGATTCCCTCAGACATCCCTGTCCAGAGAATAGTGAGACCCCTGTGCAGAGCACAGTCAGAGATCAAGCAAACCCCTTGCTCAGAGGAGACAGGAGACACAGACTAACTCTTGCCACAATTGATTAGGAGCTGCGGAATCATGAAACACTGAAGCCATGGGCAGATGCTAGTGCAAAAATACATATAACAATATAAAGAACAAAAAGGCAACCCCAGAAGAAACTGGTGGTTCTAAAACTACAAGACCTGAACAGAGCAATGAAGAGGAAACAACACAAAAACAACTTTATGAAGATTATTGAAGCCTTCAAAGAAGATATAAAAAATTCCCTTAAAGAGACAGAAGAAAATACAACAAAAATTTGGAAGAGACGAACAAATCTTTGAAAGAAAACCAAGAAAAGGTAAACCAAAAAATGAAAGAAACATTCCAGGAACTAAAAACTGAAATAGAAGCAATAAAAAAGGCACAAACGAGGCAAAGGTGGAAATAGAAAATCTGAAGCAAAGAGCTGGAACTACAGATACAAGTATAACAAACAGAATCCAAGAGATGGAAGACTCAGTAGTGGAAATAGATACATCAGTCAAAGATATGATAAAACCAAAAAAGACATAGCACAAAATATTCAGGAAATCTGGGACACCATGAAAAGACCTAACTTGAGAAGAATAGGATTAGAAGAAAGAGAAGAACACCAGCTCAAAGGCACAGAAAATGTATTCAATAAAATCATAGAAGAAAACTTTCCCAACTTAAAGGTGATGCCTATAAAGATACAAGAAGCTTAAAGAACACTAAATAGATATGACCTCCCCTCCAAAGTTTACTCACCACATAATAATCAAGCCACAAAACATACAGAAGAAAGAAAAAATTTTAAGAGCTGCAAGAGAAAAGTGCCAACTTACCAATAAAGGCAGAACAATCAGAATAATACCTGACTATTAAACGGAAATGATGAGAGCAAGAAGGACTTGGTCAAAAGTTATACAGACACCAAAAGAACATGGTTCTAAAACTAGACTACTGTACCCAGCAGAACTATCAATCACCATAGATGGAGTAAACAAGATATTCCATGACAAAGTCAGACTGAAGCATTACCTGCCTACCAAACCTCCAAAAAGCATTAGAGGGAAATCTCCAACCTAAGGATTCCAGATACACCCTTGAAATCACAAACATTCAATAATCCCACAGAAGAATATCCCAGAGAAAGGAAATACATACAAACTACCACCAAAAATAGCAGGAAACATCAATCAGTGGCCACTAATATCCCTTAATATCAATGGACTCAACTCACCAGTAAAAAGATGCACACTAACAAGATGAATACAAAAACAGATGCCATCTTTCTGCTGCATACAAGAAACATACCTCAACCACAAAGACAGACATAGGCTCACAGTAAAGGGTTGGGAGAAGATTTTCCAATCAAATGGTCATAAGAAACAAGCTGGAGTTGCCAACCTAATATCTAACAAAGTAGACTTTAAGCTAAAAGCAATTAAAAGGGACCAAGGTGGACATTACTTATTCATCACAGGAAAAATTGGTCAAGAGGAGAATTCAATCCTGAATATTTATGCGCCTAATGTACAGGCATCTACCTATGTAAAAGAACACTGCTAAAGCTCAAATCCCACATCAATCCTCACATCCTAATAGTGGAAGACTTCAGTACCCCACTTTCACCCCTGGATAGGTCAACCAGACAGAGACTCAACAGAGAAATAAGGAGTCTAACAAAGGTTAGATGCAAATGGATTTAATAGATATCTACAGAAGCTTCCACCCAAATGCAAAGGAACATACATATTTCTTAGCTCCTCATGGAACTTTCTCTAAAACTGACCACATAATTGGTCATAAAGCAAATATCAACAAATACAAAAAAATGGAAATAACCTCTTGTAACATATCGGACCACCAGGACCTAAAGTTAAAGTTCAACAACATCAAAAATCAAAGAAAGCCTACCAACTCATGGAAACTAAACATCACTCAGTTGAACCCCCTCTGGGTCATTGAAGAAATTAAGAAAGAAATCAAAGTCTTCCTAGAATTTAATGAAAATGAATCTACAACGTACCCAAACTTGTGGGACACAATGAAGGTAGTCTTAAGAGGAAAATTCATAGTACTAGATGCCTATATGAAAAGCCTAGAGAAATCCCACACTAGAGACCTAACAGCACAGCTGAATGCCTTAGAACAATTAGAAGCAAATTCACCTAGAAGGATCAGATGGCAGGAAATAATAAACCTTAGAGCTGAAATCAATTCAATTGAAACAAAAAAATACAAAAAAAAATCATTGAATCAAAGAGTTGGTTCTTTGAGAAATCAACAAGATAGAGAAGTCCTTATACATATAATATAATAAAGGCAATTTACAAGAAGCTGACAGCCATCATCAAACTTAAAGGAGAAAAACTCAAAGCAATCTCACTAAAATCAGGAACTAGACAAGGATGTCCTCTTTCCCCTTATCTATTCAATACAGTACTCGGAGTTTTTTTAAAGCAATAAGAGAACAAAAGAAGATTAAAGGGATACAAATTGGAAAAGAAGAAGTGAAACTATCTCTATTTGCAGATGACATGATTGCATACATATTTGATCCATAAAGTTCTACCAGAAAACTTCTACAACTGATAAACACCTTCAGCAATATAGCAGGATACAAGATTAACTAAAAAAAATCAGTAGCCCTCCTATACACTAAAGATAAAAGGGCTGAAAAAGAAATAAGGGAAACATCACCATTTATAATCACTGCAGATAGCATTAAATACCTTGGAGTAACTATAACCAAAGAAGTAACAGATCTATTTGACAAAAATTTTAAATCATTGAAGAAAGAAATTGAAGAGGGTATCAGAAAATGGAAGATCTCCCATGTTCCTGGATAGGTAGGATCAACATAGTAAAAATGGCAATTCTACCAAAAGCAATCTACATATTCAATGCACTACTCGTCAAAATCCCAACAGAATGTTTTCCCACACATTCAAAGAACAATATACTCAACTTCATTTGGAATAACTGGAAAGCCAGGACTGCCAAAACAATTTTGCTCAACAAAAGAACCTCAGGAGACATCACCATCCCAGACTTCAAGTTATGCTATAGAGCTACAGTAATAAAAATAGCCTGGTACTGGCATAAAAACAGACTTGTGGATCAATGGAATCTTATTGAGAATCTTGGCATTAACCCAAAAACCTATGTACACCTGATCTGCAACAAAGAGGCCCAATATATTCAAGGGAAAAAAGTTAGTATCTTTAACAAATGGTGTTGGTATAGCTGGTGGTTAGTGTGTAGAAAAATACAAATAGATCCAAGCTTGTCACCCTGCATAAAACTGAAATCCAAGTGGATCAAAGACCTCAACATAAACCCAGCCACTCTGAACTTGATAGAAAAGAAAGTGCGCAATATCCTCCAACTCATTGGCATAGGTGACCACTTCCTAAATATAGCACCAATGTCACAGACACTAAGCACAACAATCAATAAATGGGACCTCCTGAAACTCAGAAGCTTCTGTAAAGCCAAGGACACTCCATAGGACAAAATGACAGCTTAGAGAAGGGGAAAAGATTTTTCACCCACCCTACAAGTGATAGAGGACTGATCTCTAAAATATATAAAGAACTCAAGAAACTAGAGCCCTGAACCTTAAATAACCCAATCAAAAAATGGGGTTCAGAACTCAAAAGGGAATTCTCAGCAGAAGAATTATGAATGGCTGAAAGGCACTTGAAAAAGTGCTCAACATCTTTAGCCATCAGAGAAATGCAAATCAAAACAACTTTGAGTTACCACTTTACACCTGTCAGATTGGCTTAGATAAAAGACACAGATGACAGCCTATGCTGGAGATGTTGCAGTGCAAGGGGAACACTCCTCCATTGTTGGTGGGAGTGTAAGCTTGTTCAGCCACTCTGGAATACAGTATGGTGGTTTCTCAGAAAACTGGGAATCAATCTCCCCAAGGATCCAGCAATACCACTTTTAGGCATATACTCTAAAGGCGTACATTTACAACACAAAAGCATTAGCTCAACTATGTTCATAACAGCATTATTCATAATAGCAAGAACCTTGTAACAACCTAGATGCTCCTCAACTGAAGAATGGATTAACAAACTGTGATACATTTATACAATGGAATACTACTCAGCAGTTAGAAAAAATGACATCCTAAAATTTGCAGGCAAATGGATGAATTTGGAGAAAATCTTCCTGAGTGAGGTATCACAAACCCAGAAATATAAGCAGACATGTACTCACTCATTAGTGTACTCTTAACAAAAAAGCAACAAGCAAAAAATGTCCAAGCTGAAAAGCACAACCACTGAATAGCTTGGAATCTGAAACACCTTGGACTGGCACCTTCAATCCTACTCCGTCCAGAGGAACACCTGATGTACCCTTGATATTCAGGTTAGGAAACTGGATCTGCCAGGATTTGTTGCTGAAATAAGCCATATTGGGACCTTGAGACCTCCTGTCCTTGCTGGAGAGGAGATAAAGAGATGTGGAGAAGAGAGGTTGACTGGAAGGGGTTGGAGGGGAAAGGGAACTTGAACAAGGATAAACATGGATAAAAAATATGACTTTATTCATAAAAAATAAATTATTAAAAAAGTTAAAGATAAAATTAAAAAAAAATTGTTTTAATATGTTAAAGTATCTGAAAAAACTGGTGAGTTTTTAGATAGCAAAATTAAACCTAAATTCAATGAATGATTTTAACTTATGCATACTTTGTATCCTGCTTGAAATATTAATAAAATACTCCATACTAAAAATAAAAAACAGCAGGAACAGAAACAAATACAAGAAAAGAAAAATAAAGACTCACCAATATGCTAAAGACCACTAAATTTTCACCTCCTGCTATTTATTTGGGACAGGAGGCTCTTTCCACATTATCTTGCTTGACTTTAATATTGTAGCAATCCTCCTGCCTCAGTTTCCTGAATGTTGGAATTTTTGGGTGCTAGCACACCTGAAAGTTGCATAATGTAAAAAAATTAAATGTGTTAGGTGAATTATGTCTTGATAAATCTTGTATTAAAGAGAATTATTGATCAATTACAGAGTATGAACTTTTATATTTTGATTTCTAAGAAAAAAATCAAACTGTTGAAAGTGGAAATTAAATAAGTATAGGCAATATTATCCGAAAACTTGAATATTGCCCTTTTCTGTGTTTTTAGCTACATACATTTATTTATTGATAGACTGGTACATGCTAGTGTCCATCCATGTTTTTAGATATACAAGTGGCAAAACACTATGTGACAGCCAGAGGGTAAGTTTCAGAATGCTCCTTTAAACTAGTGGGACCTGGAGATGTAATGTGGCTTGCCAGGCTGTCTTTCCTTGTTATAGTGCTGAGTCATCATTTTGACTCTATTTTTGATTTTAATATGGGAATTATGGTTGTGTTAGAAAAATACTAATTATGTTTTAAAATAAGTTTGGAATTTGTCTTCTTACCTGAATATATCTATTTTGTATGATGTGTGGGTATGCTTGTATGTCATCGCTTGCATTTGAAGGCAGAGGAAAACTTGGTAGATTTGATCCTCTCCTGTTGTAGAATGTTTTTTGGCCTATTTGGGACCGAGGTTTGGTGTTAGGAGCTGTGATTGAGTTGCAGCCTAAAACGGCGCCGGCTTCTGCCCTCCGCCTTCCCTGACGGCGAGTGCTCCCTAGGGAAAAACTCCTTATTTGGCGTGAGGCGATCACGCCAGTGAGTGCCCGCATGCATGACCCAATGGGCAGCATCCACATGGCAGGGAGTGAGTGGATCATCAGAGAGCTTTTAAGCTGAGAGCCAGGGGGAAGGGGAAGGAGAAGGGAAGAAGAAAGAAGAGTGTGCACACTGAATAAAGGACCTGGTCAGTTGCTGCAGAAGAATCCCATGTTGCATCTTCCTTGCTGGCGAGGTGGATGAGACAGTTTCGAACCTGGCCCATGGCGGCTTTTGTTTTTTAAAGAAATGAATCAGACACTTACGTTAACTTTATATTGTTTGGCCCATGTCTTAAGCACATTATTAGCTAGCTCTTTTATCTTAAATCAACTCATTTTTACTAATCTACCTGCCACGTGGCCCAGCCTGTGACTCACCTATATCTCTTACATGTTCCTCTTTCGGGGTTCGGATGGTGACTGACTAACTCTGCCCTTCTCTTACCTGTCTGTCCTCTGATTCTCCACCTACTTCTACAGTGTTGTACATAGGCCAAACCAGTTACTTTATTTACATCATACAGAGAGCATTTCCACCACACTCTCCTATGTTTATGATTGATCTAGGGATCACACACAGGTCATCAGGCTCATGTATCAGGTCAATATTTCTGAAAACCATCTTTGGAATTTAATCAGGGTTGCCAGGCTATCTTTTCTTGGTAAAGTGCTGAGTCATTGTTTTGATTCTATTTTTATTTCAATATGGAGACTATGGTTGTATTAGAAAATACTACTTGAAGGACTTGTTGGACCATACTCCACTGAGTATAGGCAGAGAGCCCAGTCTTTGGGATCTAGGCCCTTGGACACAGCCTTTAGAACTCCAACCCTACTTATCTCTCCCCTAATTCCAGGCTAGCAGGAAAAACCTGTGCAGGCTAGAAGCCCCAGGAAAATCCAGTTTTCTGGACATTCCCAACTACAAAACTCTTCCTCAACCTTCAACTTCTCCATCATCTGGTGATCCCAGTGGCAACCTGAATCTCAGAGATCCTAAGCACCCATTGTACCAAGAGCACCTGTCCCATCAAAAAAGGTTCCCTGCGTCCCACAGTTCCTCAGTCCCTACTGGATCCAGAGTGACTACTTGAGATCCACAGTGTGTCAGCATTTGCTGGATTAAGAGGGGTACCTGAGAAACACAACTTGCCCAGAATATATTAAATCAATAACCTCTGTAGGATCAAGAGCTCCCTGTGGATCAAGAGCTCATATTGGACAAAGCTTGGATCCCTGAGACACAGAATCAGCCAGCCCTCACTACACCAAGTACTGAGTACTGTGACACAGAATATACTTTGTCCAAGGGGATGAAGAGACCAGATTGGGCTAAAGAGAGGATTGCGGAGACACAGACACAGTCACAACAGATTGCACCAAAATCAGCTCCCTGAGATACAGACAAACCCTGAAGTGATTCGAGGAAGCAATGGGTAGATACCCATTCAAGAATATATAACAACATAAAAAGCAACATGGTACCAGCAAAATTTGGCAGTTCTAAAATAACAAGACCTGATCATGGCAATGCAGAAGAAGCAGAAGGAAACAACCTTAAAAACAACTTTATGAGTATAACAGAAGCCTTAAAAGTGGAAATAAAACATTCCTTTGAAGGAAAAGATAAAAAGAAAAACATGAAATTGGAAGAGATCAACAAATTCCTGAAAGAAAATAAAGGAAAAAAAAAACTAATCAAACAGGTGAAGGAAATGTTTAGAGATTGAAAAAATGAAATAGGAACAATAAAGAAGAAACAAACTGAAGCAATGCTTGAAAAAGAAAACAGTTAATAATCCCACAAAAAAAGCCCCATGAAAGGAAATACATGCCCACTGTCCAGAGCCGAGTCAGGGGTGAGAAAGGGAGCAGAGTCCGGATTCTGGACTGCCCATCCAGAGAATTCTTCTCTGGGATTGCCATAACACCCAAGGGTCTGCTCTCAGGCTCTGCCAGCAGACAGCCTCTAGGCTTTAGCTGTGAGGAGTGGAGGCAGAGATTGAACAGACCCCTTGCTGAGAACAGATAGAAGGTGCAAAAGCCCTCTAGCCACAACTGACTAGGAGCTGATCAAGTGTGAATCACTGAAGCTATTGACAGATGCCAGAGCAAGAATACATATAACAATATAAAAATCATACAGAGCGACACCAGAAGAAACCGGTGGTTCTACAACTACAAGACCTGAACAGGTCAATGAGGAAGAGACAGAAGGAAGCAGCAGCACAAACACCCTTTATGAAGATTATTGAAGCCTTCAAAGAGGATATGAAAAATTCCCTTAAAGAAATAGAAGAAAATACAAACAAAAAACTGGAAGAGATGAACAAAATCTTGAAAGAAAACCAAGAAAAGGAATACCAAACAATGAAAGAAACCTTTCAGGAACTAAAAAGTGAATTAGAAGCAATAAAAGCACAAAATGAGGCAAAGGTAGAAATAGAAAATCTGAAGAAAAGACCTGGAAATACAGATACAAGCATAACCAACAGAATCCAGAGATGGAAGAGAGAATTTCTAGAGTGGAAGACTCAGTAGCAGAAATAGATACATTAGTCAAAGAACCAAAAAAACCAAAACACAGAATGTTCAGGAAATCTGGGACACCATGAAAAGACCTAACTTAAGAATAATAGAAATAGAAGAGGGAGAAGAATACCAGCTCAAAGGCACAGATATTGTGTTCAATAAAATCATAGAAGAAAACTTTCCAAACATAAAAAAGGAAATGCCTATAATGATACAAAAAGCTTACAAAACACCAAATAAATCTGACCCTCCAAAAAAAGTCAGCTCGCCACAGAACATACAGAACAAAGAAAAAAATTTAAGAGCTGCAAAAGAAAAGGACCAACATACCTATAAAGGCAGATCTATCAGAATAACACCTGAGTATTCAATGGAAACAATGAAAGCAAGAAGATCTTGGTCAGATGTTATACAGACACTAAAAGAGCGTGACTGTCAACCTAGACTACTATAGTAAACAGGGTATAAATGGGCATCTTACCAAAAGCAATCTATAGATTCAATGCACTCCCTATCAAAATCTAAACACAATTTTTTACAGACATTGAAAGAACAATATTCAATTTTATATGGAATAACTGGAAAACCAGGATTGCCAAAACAATTTTGTTCAACCAAAGAACCTCAGGAGGCATTACCATCCCTGACTTCAAGGTATAGTATAGAACTACAGTAATAAAACAACCTAGTACTGGCATAAAAACAGACTTGTGGATCAATGGAATAGAATTGAGGATCAAGACATTAACCCCAAAACCTATGAACACCTGATCTTTGACAAAGAGGCCCAAAATACTCAATGGAAAAAAGTTAGTATCTTTAACAAATAGTGTGGGCATAGCTGGATGGTAGTGTATAGAAAAATGCAAATAGATCCAAGCCTGTCACCCTGCATAAAACTGAAATCCAAGTGGATCAAAGTCCTCATCATACACCCAGCTATACTAAACTTGATAAAAAAGAAAGTGGGAAATACCCTCCAACACACTGGCACAGGTGACCACTTCCTAAATATAACACCAGTAGTACAGACACTAAGCACAACAATCAATAAGTGGGACCTCCTGAAACTGAGAAGCTTCTGTAAGGCCAAGGACATAGTCAATAAGAGAAAACAACAGGCTAACTAATGGGAAAAGGTTTTCACCCACCCTATAAGTGATAGAGGACTGATCTCTAAAATATATGGAGAACTCAAGAAATTAGAGCCCCAAACCTTAAATAATCCAATCAAAAAATGGGGTTCAGAATTAAAAAGGTAATTCTCAGCAGAAGAATTATGAATGGCTGGAAGGTACTTGAAAAAGTGCTCATCATCTTTAGCCATCAGAGAAATGCAAATCAAAACAACTTTGAGTTACCACTTTATACCTGTCAGATTGGCTTAGATAAAAGACACAGATGACAGCCTATGCTAAAGAGGATGCAGAGCAAGGGGAACTCTCCTCCATTGTTGGTGGGAGTGTAAACTTGATCAGCCACTCTGGAATGCAGTATTGCGATTTGTTAGAAAACCTGGAACCCATCTCCAGAAGGACCCAGCAATACCAATTCTGGGTGTATGGCCTAAAGACACACTTATACCCAAAGATATTAGCTCAACTATGTTCATAGCAGCATTAGTTATAATAGAAATAACCTGGAAGCAATCTATATTCCCCTCAAGTTAAGAATAAATTAACAAACTGTGGTATATCTGCACAATGGAGTACTACTCAGCAGTTAAAAAAAATGGCATCCTAAAATTTGCAGGAGAATATTCCCCTGAGCATGGTAACACAAGTTCAGAAAGATAAGCAGGGGATGTACTCACTCATTAGTGGACTTTAGACAAAAAGCAAAAAAACACCCAAACTGCAAAGCACAACCCTTGAATAGTTTGGGAATTGAAAAAAATTAAGAGAGACATCCAGGGATTCCCTTAGGAATACAAAATACAGAATATATCCTTAGCCAATTGGAAGCTTATGGGGTTGCAACCAAAAAGAAGTTAGAAGAAATTATGAGAGATGATTGAGTGAAGGGAACAACAAGGAAGAAGAAAAAAGAAATATATATGTATATATATATTAATAAAAGAATCCTATGTGGGGTTTGAAATAGACCAGGTGCTAGAAAAACCTACTAGAACTCGGAGGATGTCCCTTCCTAGGTCTCCAACCAATAGTGATGGTGTTGCCTAGACTTTTCTTCGTCTACAATCAAATGAATATTCACTTTATTGCCATCACAGAACTTACATCCAACAATGAATAGAGGTAGAGGCTGGGATGGATGGCTGAACACTGTCCTGAGTACTTGGTTTAGCTGAGAGTGTGGAGGAGAGTCTATATGAGTAAGTGGATAGGGATTATAAGGAAAATTTTTACAGTGATGGCTGGCTGGGGCTCTGGGGAGCTCAGTGAATCAAGAACAGCCACCAGGGAACCATCAGGCAAAGGGACTAAGCTCTCCAAGGATAGGCAACTGTCCAGTGACATGGACAGTATGTGGGAGCCTCAGGAGGCATGGAGCCCATTACCTGCAGAAGAACATCTAACTCATTATTGATATTAGGATGAGGAAATTGGACTTGCCTGGAGTGGATGCGGAGCTTATCCACCTTGGGACTTCTTGCCCTATTGGGGGAGGGAATGGGGGGATGGGGAGGAGGGAGGCTAACAGCTGACCAGGAGGGGTTGAGAGGGGAAGGGAGGGGGAGCAAGGGGATACATGAATAAAAGGACTTTATTTTATACATAAAATAAAAAGTAAAAAATATAAAATAAAAGTAAAAAACAAAATAGAGAATCTCTGGAGTGGAAAATTTAATTGTGGAAATAGGTACACTAATCAAAGAAAACACTAAAACAAAAAAGTTATAATACAAATGTCCAGGAAATATGGAATAGCATGAAAAGACTAATATAATAATAATTAAAATGGAAGGAGAATTATACCAGCCCAAAGGCACAGAAAATATATTCAACAAAATGATAGAAAACTTTTCCAACCTAAGGAAGGAAATACATAAAAAGGTACAAGAAACTTGTAGAACAACAAATAAACTAGACCCCCCTATCTACTTATTTAGAACACTAAAACTCCAAACAAACAGGTCAAGTTAACTATAAAGGCAGACCCATCAGAGTAACATAAGACTACTCAATGTAAATCATAAAAGATAGACACTAAAAATGCATGGTTGCCAGCCTAGACTACTATATTTAACAAAATTATCTATCACTATACATGAAGAAATCATGGTACTTCATGACAAAACCAGATTTAAACAATATCTGTCCACAAATCCGGCCCTACAGAAAGCACTAGAGAGAAAATTTCAACTAAAGGAAACCAGATTCACTCAAGAAACCATAAACAATTGATAATCTATAGAAGAAAACTCAAAAAAGGAAAACACACACACATTACACCAAAAATAACAGGAAATAAAAATCATTGATCATTAATATTCCTATTTTCAATGGACTCAATTCAGTTTAAAAAGATACACCCTAACACAATGGGTATAAAAACAGAATACATCCTTATGCTGAACACAAGAGAAACTGTGGTGGAATGTTCTGTATGCCGTAAATAAAGTAACTGATTTGGCCTATGGATAGCACCGTAGAAGTGGGTGGAGAATCATTGCAGGCAGGCAGGTAGAAGGGTGGAGTTAGGCCAGTCTCCATCCGACCCCGAAGGAGGAACATGTAGAGGTACGGGGCTGAGCCACGGGCTAAGCCACGTGGTGGGAAGATTAATAGAAATGGGTTGATTTAAGATGAAAGAGCTAGCTAGTAATGTGCTTAAGATATGGGCCAAACAGTATTAAGTTAATATAAGCGTGTGATTCATTTCTTTGGGGGGCAAAAGCCGCAGCGGGTATGTGGACCAGATTCCAACTGCTGCTGCGCACGCCAGGTAACAAACCTCCCGGACCCAAAACGGCCCGGGAAAACATACTACAACAAGAAACATCTTTTATTATTTTATTTTATTTTTATTTTTTATACATGTATGCCCTTGTTGAGGGTACCATCCCCCTCCCTCCCCTCCCAGTCACTCACTCCTCTCCATCACTTTATCTCCTCCCCAGCAAGAGCAGGAGGTCCCAAGGTCCCAAGGTGGCTTAGTTCAACATTCACTCCAGGTATATCTGCTTTCTTCACCCCCACATTAAGATTGAGTCAGGTGTTACACTGGAGGGAATGGGCTCCAAGGGGCCAGTCCAAGGTGTTTCAGATCCCAAGCTGTTCAGTAGTTGTGGTTTTCAGCTTGGACATGCTTAGCTTTTTCTTTCTTTGTTTAAACTCCACCAATGAGTGAGTACATCCCCTGTTTATCTTTCTGGGTTTGTGATACCAAATCCATTCATTTGCCTGCAAATTTTAGGATATCATTTTTTTCTTACTGCTGAGTAGTACTCCATTGTGTAAATGTACCATAGCTTCTTAATCCATTCTTCAGTTGAGGGGCATCCAGGTTCTTGCTATTACAGATAATGTTGCTATGAACTATGAATATTAGCTGAGCTAATGATTTTAGAGTGCGAAGGTGCGTCCTTAGGGTATATGCCCAATAGTGGTATTGCAGGGTCTTTGGGGAGATTGATTTCCAGCTTTCTGAGAAATCACCATACTGTATTCCAGAGTGGCTGAACAAGCTTACACTCCCATCAACAATGAAGGAGTGTTCCCCTTGCTCCACAACCTCTCCAGTATAGGCTATCATCTGTGTCTTTTATCTTAGCCAATTTGACAGGTGAAAGGTAATATCTCAAAGTTGTTTTGAGTTGCATTTCTCAGATGGCTAAAGATGTTGAGCACTTTTTCAAGTGCCTTTCAGCCATTCATAATTCTTCTGCTGAGAATTCTCTTTTTAGTTCTGAACCCCATTTTTTGATTAGGTTATTCAAGGTTTTGGGCTCTAGTTTCTTGAGTTCTCTATATATTTTAGAGATCAGTCCTCAGTCACTTGTAGGGTTGGTGAACATCTTTTCCCATTCTGTAGGCTGTTAATTTTCTCTCTAGGATTTGTTTATATCTTCCAATTTTTTGTTTGTATTTTCTTCTATTTCTTTAAGGGAATTTTTCATATCCTCTTTGAAGGCTTCAATAATCTTCATAAAGGTGTTTTTGCTGTTGTTTCCTTCTGATTCCTCTTTATTGCTCTGTTCAGGTCTTGTAGAACCACTAGTTTCTTCTGGTGTTGCCTTGTTGTTCTTTATATTTCTATATGTATTCTTGCACTGGCATCTGCCCATGGCTTCAGTGGTTTACAATTAGTCAGGTCCTAATCAGTTGTGGCTAGAGGGGTTGTGTGTCTCCTGTCTGCTCTGAGCAAGGGATCTGTTTGATCTTTAACTCTGCTCTAGACAGGGCCCTCAGTCCTTGTCTGATGATGCAGTTTACCCTGGAGACCAGCATAGCCAGGCAGGGCCTAGAGCCTTCTGCTGGGATATGTCTGAGATCAGATCCTTGGGAGTGAGCTTGATCCTGGAAAGGAATTCTCTGGATTGTGGCCCAGGGGGGGGTGATAATCACTCACCTTTGACTTTGCTCTGGATGGAGACTAAGTCTCAATTTTGAGCATTTATGCTCCCAACACAAGGGAACCTACATATGTAAACAAAAAACTATTAAAGCTTAAATATCATTTTATACTCTACACATTAATAATTGAATACTTTAATACTCCACTCTCACCAATGGATAGGTCTACCAGACAGAAACTTGTCAGAGAAATGACGGATCTAACAGATGTTATGACCCAAATGGACTTAATAGTTATATACAGAACTTTCCATACAAGCACAAAGGAAGAAATTTTTTCTCAGCACCCCATGAAACTTTCTATAAAGTTGATGACATACTTATTAATAAAACAAGCATCAATAGATAAAAATGGAAATAACTCCCTTTATCCTATCAGACCATTATGGTCTAAAGGTAGAGTTTAACAACAAAGAAAAGTACAGAAAGCCTACAAATTGACAGAAACTGAATATCTCTCAATTGAACCACCTCTGGGTCAAGGAAGAAGTAAAGAAAGAAATCAAGGACTTCCTAGAATTCAATGAAATTGAAATTCCTAGAATTCAATGAAAATGAATCCACAACATACCCAAACTTATGGGACACAATGATAGCAGTGCTAAGAGGAACATTCATACTACTCGATGCCTACAAAAAAAAAAAAAAAGAGAAATCTCATAGAAGAGACTTAACTTAGCTGCAATCTTTAGAACAATTAGAAGCAAACTTATCTAGAAGGAGTAGATGGCAAAAATAATCCAACTCAGAGTTGAAATAAATAAAATTAAAACAAAAAGAGCAATACAGAGAATCAATGACTAAAAAGGTTGGTTCTATGTGAAAGTTTGCAAGATAGATAAACCCATAAACCTTATCCAAACTAACCAAAAGGGTCACACACACACACACACACACACACACACAGAGAGAGAGAGAGAGAGAGAGAGAGAGAGAGAGAGAGAATCCAAATCAATAGAGTCAGAAATGAAAAAGGGAACATAACAATAGACATTCAGGAAATTCACAGAATCATTTGGTCATATTTTGAATACCTATACTCCTTTAAATTGGAAAACCTAAAAGAAATGAACAATTTTCTAGACAAAATTATATAAAGACCAAATAAGTGACCTAATTAACTTATAATTCCCAAAGAAATTGAAGCTGATATTAAAAGTCTTCCAAGTGGTAACTCTAAGCAAAGAATGGCAGATGTGTTTGACAATAACTTTAAGTCACTGAGAAAAGAAATTAAAGGAGACAGTAGAAAATGGAAAGATCTCCAAGACAGGTAGGATCAACATAGTAAAAATGAAAATCTTACCAAAAACAATCCACAGATTCAGTGCAATCCCCATCAAAATCCCAGCACAATTTTTTACAGACCTTAAAAGAACAATATTTAACTTCATATGGAATAACAAGGACCCCAAAATTGTCAAAACAATTTTGTTAAATAATAGAACTTCAGGAGGCATTACAATCACCAACTTCAAGCTATACTATAGAGCTCAAGTAATAAAAACAGCCTGGTATGTCTGGATCAATGGAAGTAAATCAAAGACCCTGACCTTAATTCACACATCTATGAACATCTCATGTTTGACAAAGAAGCCAAAAATGAACAATGGATAAAAGGTGATATCTTCAACAAATGGTGCTAGCATAACTAGTGGGTAGTTTGCAGAAGAATGCAAATAAATTCATATCTATCACCCTGCACAAAACTCAAATCCAAGTGGATCAAAGACCTCATCCTGAACCCAGCTACATTGAACTTGATAGAAAAGAAAATGCGAAATACCCTTGAACACTTTGTCATTTCCCTAATATAACAACAATAGTACAGACACTAAGAACAACAATTAATAAGTAGGACTTCCTGAAGCTGAGAAGCATCTGTAAGGCAAAGAACATAGTTAATAAGACAAAACGACAGTCTACAGAATGGGAAAAGATCTTCACCAACCCTACATCTAACAGAGGACTGACCTCTAAAGTATATAGAGAACTCAAAAATTAGAGACCAAAACCCCAAATAATCCAATATAAAAATGGGTTTCAGAGATTTAAAAAAGGAATTATCAACAGGAGAATTATAAATGGCTGAAAGACACTTAAAGAATTGTTCAACATTCTTAGCCATCAAAGAAATGCAAATCAAAACAACTCTGAGATAACATCTTCCACCTTTCACAATAGTTAAGATAAAAACACAGATGACATCTTATCCTGGAGAGGATGCTGAGCAAGGGGAACACTCCTCCATTGCTGGTGGCAGTATAAACATTTACAACCAGTTTGGAAATCAGTATAGCAGTTCCTCAGAAAATTGGGAATCAATCTCCCCAATGACCTAGCAATACCACTATTGGGAACATAATCATTGGACCCATACTCTTACCCCAATGGCATAAACTTAACTATATTCATAGCAGCATTATTCATAATAGCCAGAAATGTGAAACAAGCCAGATGCCCCTCAACTGAAGAATGGATTAACAAATTGTAGTACATTTACAGAAAGGAGTTCTACTCAGCAGCAAAAAAAAAAAAAAAAAAATGATATCTTAAAATTTGTAAGCAGGAGAGTATCATCCTGAGTGAGGTAACACAGGCCCAGAAGGGTAGACATGGTATGTACCCACTTGTAAGTGGATTTTAATCATAAAGCAAAGGTTATCCAGACTGCAAAGCACAACCTCTGAATGCTAGACAACAGGAGGAAGTTAAGAGAGCCATCTAGGGCTCCCCCTTGGAATGGGAAATAGAGAAGATCTCCTGAGTAAATTGGGAGCATAATGGGGAGCAAGCAAGAATAGGAGGGACCATATCATGATAGGAGATGGTTGGGAGGGAAGTGCAAAAGTAAGGGAGAACACGGAAATGGACATCTTGATATAGGGAGCCACTGGGGGGTTGGAAAGAAACCTAGTGCTAAGGAAACATCCAAGACCCCACAAGATGTTCCTATCTAGGACTGCAAGCTATAGGGGAGAAAGTGCCTAAAGAGGACTTTCCCTATAATAAAATGGATGAGCACCCTAATTGTCATTATTGAACCTTCACTGAACAATGGATGAAGGCAGAAGCAGAGATCCACACCAGGTTGAGTTCTCAGTTTAGCTGAAGCAAGAGAAGGGAGAGAGCATATGGGCAAAGGAATCAGGATCATAAAGAAGTCACACACAGAGATGGCTCACTAGAGCTATTGGGACCATAATGATTCTGAAATAATCACTGAGGAGCCTTCGTGGAAAGGAACTAACCTTTCCAAAGGTAGATAACTGTCAAGCAGTGCGGGCAGCTTGTGGAGACTTTTGTAGGAAGATCAGAGCATATTTCTAGTGCAGGAACTGACATCTCAGATCCTATTCTCTATAGAGGAATACTTAACTTAACCTTGACACTGGGATGAGGGACTTGAATCTACCTCAACTGGATATGATAGACAAAGTAGACTCACTGTGATATTCCTTGCTCTCCTTGAGGAAGGCATGAAAGGATAGATAGAGTAAAGGGAATCTGAGAGAGGACTGGAAGAAGGGAGGCAAGGAGTAGATACAAAAAAAACTTTTTAAATAAATAAAAAATTAGAAAATATTACTTACCGTTAAGATAAGTTTGTAACTTGTCTTCTTACTTGAAAATATCTAGTTTGTATGAAGTGTGTATGCCTGTATACTATGTCTTGCATGTGGAGGCAGAAGACAATTTTATAGATTTGGACCTCTTTTTGTACCTTTTGTTTGTTCTTTGGATCACACACAGATCATCAGGCTTGTGTATCAGGTGAATTTTCCTGAAAACCACCTTTGTCAGCCATGGGATCTGTTTTCAAATGATAGAAGAAAGACTAAGTTGCTTGGGAGGATTACTCATGAAAGGTATGGAAAATTATTGTTGTCTGCTGTTTGGTTGTCTATATGTCCAATTTCTCCATGACAAACCCATGTGATAATTCATTTAAGAATAGCAAAGACTTCCCAGAACATAGATTGATGAATCAATATTGCACAAAAACATGGAAGGTCAAGGCTGAGCCTATGGAGTGTGTAAGATGTGTTAAAAATATTTCATTGAACTCACTGGGCTATTGACGTCTTACCTAGGGTTTCCCTACAAGACAGTGCCTTCAAGCACAGCTGTTCCTGAGCTTTCTAGTCCCTCAGGAGGCAATCAGACCAACTGTTGCCCTTCTTGTCACCTGCAGATGATGCCCAGAGCTGTGACCTTGGGTGCAGAGAGGCTAGGAAGCCTCAGGAGAAGGGAACGAAACTTTTAATAGCTCTGGGATTTGATGATCACCCATCACCTCATGATCAAAATTCTCCCCACAGCCTACATGCCTAGAGTTCCCAGTGTGGTCTTATCTTCAGGTCTTTGATCAAGGGGGGGGGGCAATCTCCCAGATAAAATCTCCCTTCCTGCTAGCCTCTGCCCCATATGGGGCTGTCCTGTTACTGGATGTCTGGCCCCCAACAGGCATGTGGCTGTGGACTCTCCTTCCTGTTTTATTTGGCTATATCTCTGGGTATACACTTTCTGGACCAAGATCTTGGCTGTTGCCAAGGCAGAGGCCCCACTTTGACCATCCTGGAGATATAATTGTGGGGGGCAGCTTCTCCATCTTTGATCTCTCTATTAGTAACGTGTCTGACTTCACTGCCCCACCAGCTGAACTACTGGCTACAGGGTAAGTTTTGAATGTAGGATAGAAGGCTTGAAATCCTGAAGCATCTCTACAAGGTTGTATGAAGCCTTGGATAAGGGTTGATTTTTCGGAATCCCAGCTAGATGGAGGCCTCCTTTCTCTGTGTACACAGGCAGTAGCTCTGTTGTTCTCCTTTTACATCACTTCTTTCTGTCTCTCTGTCTGTCTGTCTGTCTGTCTGTCTGTCTGTCTGAATTTGTACTGGACTGAAATACAAGCTGTTTATGTACTGGTGTAATGTATGTGCTCTACAGGTCAGATGGGGATTCTTGCTTAATCTGTGTTTTCTTGTTTCTTAAAGTAATGTCTAGGTTAGTGTGCTTATTTAATGAATCAATGTGTAAATAACAGGGTTTTTATCATTTATCAGCGTCTGTGATTGCTCTACACTGTTTTGTTTGCTTCTATTGAGAGAGACTCTTATTGTGCAGATGAGGCTAGCCTAGAACTCACTTTCTGCCTCCACCACCTGAGTGCTGAAAACACAAGTGTATGCCCTTAAACAGGGATCACATGTTGATTTTAAGCCAATGAGCAATAATTGTTTGTATGTAATGAGTTCAATGCAGTATTTTAATGAATGTATACATTATAGAATAAATAATCAAGCTCACCAACCACCAACAAATTTATCAGTTTGCATATTTTTTTCATGGTGAATCTAACATATGAAGTAGAGACAGGAGAATCTGAAAGTGAAGGTCTTAGGGTCTGAAAAGCCTGAGTTGGTGAAGTGTCTGCTGGACAAGCATGAAGACCTGAGTTTGTTTCCCAGCACTCAGAAGAAACCTCAGCATTTTGAGCACCAGTTAGGAACAGTGAGACAGGCAGGTCCCTAAAGGTCACTGGCCACTCAGCCTGTCTCAGTGGATGACGTCCAGGTTTAGTGAAATGATCTGTCCCAACAGATATGGTGAAGAAGGGCCAGAGAGAAGACTTATGGGTAAAGTGCTTGACAAGGAAGCTGATCTGAGCCCTCCTGGAAACCAACATAAAGGGACTCACGATGTTGTTTGCTTATCTTCATATGTTGTAGCATATGTGGGTCTACAATACATCATATACACACATGCACACAGAATATTATTTTTTAAAAGATAGAGAAGCAATTGAGAAAGGTAATTTGATCTCTATTCAGTCTTTAACCTTCAAGGTGTTACACCCATGCACACACATAGCAACTCTGCCCCTCTCCCTCACAGCTTGTGCTTGAAGAGAATACTAGAAGTCAGCTTCTGTCTTATACATGCATATGCAAAAGAAGGTTGAGGTCATTTTTAAAAGAAAATACCTACTCTCATCATTAACATTTAGAAAAAATTAATTAAAATATGGCAACATTAGCTGGATTGGTGTCACTGTTTTTCATTTCCAACCTTCAAGATGCAGAGGCACGTGGAGCTCTGTGAGTTCCAGGACACCCAGAGCTACACAGAGTGACTCTATTTGTAGTATATTTCCCTACTTTTTCCAACACTTGCTATATGCTCCTCTCTCTCAAATTCATGACCTTTTATTCTTTAATTATTATTGTTGCATAAATATGCAAACTAATATATCAATATTTCAATGTGCCCTGTTGAATTCATTTAAGTGTTACATGTATGCATATTTTAATAAATTATTGCATTTGTTTTTTGTTTATTTTTATATGTTTGTATAGTGTATTTTGTTTAATTTCACCTCTCAGCCTCTTTTACCTTGATTTCACACTCATCCTTCCCTCCTCTTCCTTACGGTCCCTTTCCCACATTTATGCCTTTGGTTTTATTAGTCATTGATATTTTTTCTTTTCCTCCCTCCCTTCCCATAACTCTCTTTCTGTTTTTTTGGTGTTCCCAGAAAGAGTTTCTCTGGGCACCTCTCAATGTTCTGAAACTTAGTTTGTAGTCTGGGCTGACCTTGAACTCAGCAAAGAATTGCCTGCCTCTCCCTCCCCAGTTCTGGAATTAAAGGCATTGGCCATCACCTCCTGGCTGTGACCCAGTGATTTTAACTAGGGCGTTTTTGTGGCTGAAGGTTTGGAACTGTGCCCTGGAGTTTGGAAGTTTATTTGTTGGATACATGACTGAGAAAATGAATGTCTTTCAAATATATTAGTTGATAATAGTTCAGCAGGGAAGAGTAGAGTCACACAAGTAGTTTTCTAATGCATGTTTGGCTGTTGATAGACACATACATCTGCAATGTCTGTGTTACATTCTGAATCAGTATTTCACATCTCTTCTCCCTGCCTTCTAGTTCTATCTTTCAACACTTCTAAAATAGATGTTAGTTACTGTTAATCGTAACTGACTATACTATGCAATAGATTCTTATTTTGTTTTCATGACACACATCTCTCTCTATAGCTCTGTATGCATGGGTGTGTCTGTATAACTCATGCTGGTCTCCAACTCATAATGATCTGTTTGCCCCTGCTTCCCGAGTTGATATTATACAAGTGTGCTACCATACCCAGGTTATTTAGTAGATCTTCAGTTATCCCTCCTGTCTGACACTGTCCCCTCTGTTACTGTCTGCCCCTTCCCTCTGGTTCCCCTTTATGTATTCTTTTTTTATTATTTTTATTTTTCCTTCTTTATTTTGTATTTATCAAAAAAAAAACAGTAAAAAGAATTTAAAATGCGGAAGAGTTAACAATAACTATACAGAGGATAAGAATCATAAGCATGGCTTATCAAGGGTGGAAATACAAATAAGATTGCTACACATATATTTACTTTGTGTTCAGCTTTCCCTCTGAATTTTTTTTCCATCCCTGTATATCCTTATTCAAGGTCTCTTCCCCCTCCCACCACATCTGGTCATTTTTCTTCTCTGCAACTCCCCATCCCCTCCCTGGGCAGGGAGCAGACAGTCCTATGGTCCCACTAACCCAATAATGTTTGGATCAGTCTTCACTCCTGGCCAAATCCAGTTTTGTGTCCCCTCCCACAAGAGTGAGTCAGGTGTTCCTATAGTTGGACTGGGGTTTGAAGGGTCAGTCCAGGGTGTTTCTGATCCCAAGCTGTTCAGTGGTTGTGGTTTGCCGCTTGGGCATGTTTGGCTTTTTTTTCTTGTTTGTTTGTTTAGAGACCAGTAATGAGTGAACACATCCCCTGCTTATCTTTCTGAGTTTGTGATACCTCGCTCAGGAGGATATTCTCCAAATCCATCCATTTGCCTGCGAATTTTAGGATATCATTTTTTCTTACTGCTGAGTAGTATTCCATTGTGTAGATGTACCACAGTTTGTTAATCCATTCTTCAGCTGAGGGACATCTAGGTTGTTTCCAGGTTCTTGCTATTACAAATAATGCTGCTATGAACATAGTTGAGCTAATACCTTTGGAGTGTGAATGTGCCTCTTTAGGGTATACACCCAGA
>PVIH01016349.1:0-45952 GCA_004025045.1 Sigmodon hispidus
CTGAACTAAGCATTATTGGGTCAGTGGGACCATAGGACTGTCTGCTGCCTGCCCAGGGAGGGGATGGGGAGTTGTGGAGAAGAAAAAATGACCTGATGTGGTGGGAGGGGGAAGGGACCTTGAATAAGGATATACAGGGATGGAAAAAAAATTCAGAGGGAAAGCTGAACACAAAGTAAATATATGTGTAGCAATCTTAAAAACAACAACAACAACAAACCCCCCCCCAAAAAAGAAAAAAGGTACTGCCACATAGTATAGTGTAGATAAGAAATATGGATTAATTATAAGTTGTAAGAGCTAATTTAGTAACAAACCTAAGCTATTGTGCAAGCATTTATAATTAATAATAAATTTCTACATGGTAAAAAAGGAAGGAATGCGAATTTACTACTAATTGGGAACATTTAAGAAATAATATATTGTGTTTATGGATCACAGAAAGGAAACATTTTGATGTGGCATTTTTATGGTGCTGTGTGTTTTACACATTTAATTTCCTCCTCATGTTAAATTTGAGAGGATTCTGTTACTTAGTATAAAAATCAAGGCTCAGATTCAGAAATGCCTAACATCAGAAAAATGGTAAATGATGAGACTGAGAGTTAGGATAAGAGTCCATCAACAAATACTCAATACACCATGCCACTTCCCATTAAATCCATAATATAATGTTGCTTTCAAGTAAAAAATAATACCAATCTCAACTGTTAAATTCTGTCATGAGGCATCATCTTAATCTTAAAGCACCAAATATATAGATATTTCTCTAGTGAAGTTTAATAAATGAATTTTATTTGCAGAAGCCATCTCAGTTTTACATTCAAGTTCATTGCCTTAGGTCATCTAAGGATAATGGGTATTTTCATGCTGTCCATTATGTTTGTATTCTTGGATTCTCATTGAACACTGGTGCCTCTAAACATGTTAGCAGCCTGAGTGGTTGTAAACTAAATTACAAAATTTTATGAACTTTGTCTGATGGAATGAAATATACAGCATGGAAATGGAAAGGGGTACTGCAGGGTTCCAGTTAACGGAGCCCGGCTCACTAACACTGGTACACTGTTGCTTGATGCTGGAAACTGGCAGTACGTGCAGCAGGGTCCTTCACATGATTCCATTTGGTCTCATTTCAAGAAATTATTGGATAACGTGAATTTTATATATGAGGCCTCTACCAGATGTCCTCAGATGGTGACAAACTGTGTTCTTTGCCAGCAACTACTTCCTCCAAACTGAGAGCTCTAATCTTCAGAATTTATTTCATGACTTTTTATGTATGCTGTGAACCTCCTGTTTAGAATTTTTATATGTCTTTAAATAATAATGTTTTCATAATTATGCTCAATATTTTTATTATAGTTGATGCTATTTTCTGTTAACAGTCAACTGCAAATGTACCTGGTGCAATGGCTTGAAAAAAAATGAAATGCTAAAGATTAAACAATATAGATACATTATGCATGCTACATATGAATTATATAATCCATTTGGCATTGTGGGTTTGAGAGGAATTCCTTGAAAAGATAAATTTGTTACTAAACTATTTGCTGTTTATTAACTTATTCTTGGCTTTAGTATGTAGGGTAAACATTAATTATATTAAGTAGCACATTGTTTCATGTTGAAAAGTTTAATTATCCAAAAGACAAAGGAGGTAATTGGATGGAACTCCTATTAAAGAGGTGCATGACCTGTGCATGTTGTTTGCAGATTCACAGTGCAACTCACATTGTTTTGTAATACTCTGTTCTTTGCAAGTCTGCCAGGTCTTATATTAGAAGCAGAGAAATGAGCATATAAAAGCATGTAAGAGGTTAACAATGAAGCAGGGAGAATAGGCATAGATATATAATTATAACTGAACACTTAGATGTTATGAGGAAGGTTTGCTATAATGGGTATAGAAGTGGAGGGAACGAGAAACATCTAAGTTATTATAAAGAGTCTTTTAGAAAAGATGCCATGTCATCTAAGTGTTGAGCTGGTTGTTAAAATACATTTTTTTTCACAATAAGAGGAGCCTGGAAAGGGTAAAAGTGATTGGGAAGGATACAGTACACAACACAGTGCTTCAGCCTGGTGAGACACAATTTATCAGTGGGTGGTGGAGGGGCTGGATGTGATAAGGCTTCTTGTAGAGGTGTAGTCAGTGCTTAGTCTTAACATGCTGTTTCACTCTTTTTTAGCGCTCTGTTGTAGATGTAACAGTGTTGGAGACACCTCACTTTAGCTTCATAAATATCTCACAGCTTTTAGCCCCATACATTTCAAGATAAGGAAGTACCTCAAAGAACAGTAATTAATGTCCTTAAGGCAGCCATATCCTTAACTGGCAGGGGAGAAGAGTTGATGGCTAATGTCCCACTTCATATTTTCTGTGAAGTCTATTCTATAGTTGGCTAGTTTAGTGAGCTGGCATTTACTGACTTTTCTGTTTCTTTGTATGTTCATTTCAGACTCCCAGAATCCAATTCCCTATTTCAGTCTCTGCCTTCATGGAGCCCAAATTAGGGCAGTAGCTATGACGTGGGGGGAGCTTTCTAATTATACCAAATTCCTGGGTTTCATTCCATATGTCTGAAGAAGCCATTGAGCTTGTGGTATGATCACCCATGCATGCAGAAAGCTATCTGATGTTGTAGAGTGAAGAGATCAGGGCATGAGACTTGTAAGGATTGACAGCTAAGGAAAGATAGCCACATTAGGTCAGGGCCACAAAGGTACAGTGACCAGGACTCTGTCAAGAAATGCCCAGAGGAAGACTCAAGAGGAATTTGATTAAGCAACATAATGGAAGTCAAGTTTTTATAAAAATGCTATTATATCTTAAATGAAAATGAAAATTCCTACTTACTGAAGTGTCTTTTGATGGTTTGTCTTTTATGTAAAGCAGAAAGAAATAGTTCCACTCATGAAACTGACCAACTTAAAGATTTTCATAAAGTGTGATACGTAGAAAAAGCCCCATAATATAGCCAGAGTGTTGTGGATGTCATCTTTTGGAAAAACTCAGCTTCAGTTAAGTTCAACTTTAGCAACATAAAATACTGCAAATAAGTGCCCCAATTTGCTTTGTGATTTCTAAAAAAATAAAAACTTGGTTCTGCTTTCCTAAGTAGGTGTTTTAGTTGGGGTTCCCTAGTGAAACTGATGCTTCAGGGGTAACACACAGAGACACAGACACAGATAGTCACACACACACACACACATAAGCACACACACACACATAAGCACACACACACACACATAAGCACACACACACACACACCATTTGTTGTAAGTCGGTTTAATGGTAATAGATACCAAGAAGTAGCATTACCTGTTACAAATTGAAGGCCTAGGAGAGCTGGTTCTGTAGTTCTATACCTAAAACCAGATGATAAGATGGTGTAAATCCAGCTGGAAAGACTGTAGAAATGAACAATTGCTTAGGTTCAATTACAAAACAGAAAAAAGGGGGGAGATTCTTCCCATCTCATGTCTTTCATTCTGGTAGAACCCTTCAATTAACTGGGTAATTTTATTCACACACACATACTCTCATAGTTCCAATATGGCATCCTTTTTGTCCCAAAGGCAATATAAATTTATTTCATAGACAGCAAAGGGCTGCACTCAATAAAGGATAACAAGGCTAATTAGAACTTGGAATGCAGAATGACATACTTTCAGTGCAATTTTTCACTTTTCATATTTTGACCACTTGCTGACAGTACACCACAAATTAGTACACTGATGCTTCATATTGGTTCATGCAACATCTGAGATGTTTAAAATTTGGATGCCCTTGCTCCAGATTGTGGAAAACCGCACAGAGAAATGAGGATGAATCCCAAAGCAATTACTGCTCCACAGATGTTTGGTCGACTTGATGTGGCCACAAATGATTGGACCGATGGAATATTTTCTACCCTTTGGAGGAAAACACTGAAAGCCAAGAAAGGTAGCAGAATCAATATTATTTTAAACATGTACTTCTAAACAAAGTCATAGATGGCTAGGTAGAATTACTGAAAAGCAGTGTTGTCCCACCTAATATGTTAGCCAAGACTAAGCAAAAGGATTCAGTATATTTCCGAATGTTGAAGTAATGAAATTATTGATTAGTACACCCAAACCACACATTTAACATTTTGTTGCAATCTATTATTTATTTATTTATCTATCTATCTATTTATTTATCTATCCATTTACTTATTTGTATGTGTATGCATATGTCACAGTGTGCATGTTGAAATCACAGTACAGCTTTTAGGATTTGATTCTCTTCTTCTACCATATGGGTTCAGGGATCCAACTCAGGTTTTGAGACTTGGAGGCAAGGGCGTTAATCTGTTGAGCTCTGTTGCTAGCTTGAAATTCTGCTTTTTTAAAGAATGTTTGTTTTTAGAGTAATACTTATGCATCCATGAAATATTTAGAATAAGAAGAGAAAAGATGTTAAGAAAGCATTGAATAAAATGATTTTTAAACTGTGAATATGTTCACTGCATAGTTTAAAAATGTAACATTTATTCATGTACATCTTGTATTTAAAAACTGATTCTCCTCTCAAATCATGTAGAGAAAGGAGTTACTTTGGGCAGAAAATTATATGTGCCAAAAGTAAGCTAGCTAATAATCATTCTGTCTGAGGGACATTGGTATTGGGTTGTAAAAGTGAATTTTGAAGGGCTAGCTGGCCAGTCTGAGTGTCTCACTTAGAGACACTGTAAATAGAGCACAGTGTTCTCAGAAAGAACAGCTCAGCAGGAAGAGACAGCTGCAGCTCACCTCTCATTTTGTCTTCTCACTTCTGAGGGACAAAAGGATACAATGGCAGGGCAAAGACACAGGAAGAGCTCCTGGAAGATACTTCTAGCTTTCACTTTGGGCAGCAGACCCCTGCTGACAGCTGTTTAAGACAGCAGCATCAGAGTTCTCAAGGAATGGAAGGAGCCCCACAGCTTTAACATTGGTAGTCAAAAGGTAGAGAGTGCCCCTTTTAGTAACAGGTATTTTATTGGAAATTAAAAGTTTGCTTCTGATTTGTTCAATAACCCTGAAGAAGCTTGAATCAAATGATGAGATTTTTTCCTTTCAGAACTGCTCAGCTGGAAATCTCCTCTAGAGAGGAGACAGATGTTTTATCTGTCACAGAGACCTGTGATGAGGTCACCATCTCACCTATCACTAGCTGAGTGGGTCTTTTAGGGATCCCAAGCCATTTAATGTGAATAGAATACTCACAGTAATGCCCAACAAAGGAAATTTAGAACCAGTCAGTGATAGTGTTGGTGAGTAGCAGAGGGGGATAGATGTGAAGAGGAGTGCCTGTTGAGCCACATAGCCTTCACTGAGATTTCCATTCTTGTTGAGTCTTCTGTTTGTCATTCTCTAGCTCCAATTATCTCCTTAAGTGACTGCTGTCAGGCTGGACCTCATCGTCTCCTGAAATACCACTCTGAAGGACTTTGGTGATTTTTGGCATATCAATTACAGATGATCTTTTCTTTTTAGTCTATATCTGCCTTCAGTGGTCACTCCTTTTTCTGAATCTTGAATGCTTGGTCTCAGAGATCCTCCATCCCATGGCCTTTCTTCTTCCCATATTCACTGTGATGAGATGTGTGGGAAAGGTGGGGAGAGGGGAGGGGGCAGTGATGGAGTTCCTGATAAAAATCTGAATGTTTCATTGCCTCTTGCCAGACCTTCTGTCTCTCTCTACATTTTTTTTTTTTTTTAAATTTTAAACCTATACAACCTTTGTGGCTTTAAATGCCACCTCTAAGCTGAAAGTATCTATATTCTAATATCTAGTCCTGATTCCTCTCTTAAGCTTCCAGCTCAACAAATCTCCATGGCTCTTTGTTGGATATTAACATATGCAAACCTGAATTTGTTCTTAACTCTGCCTGTTCTTCCCTATTGTCTTTCTTGTTCCACCCCATCTCATCTTGTTAGCTAGGTTTGTTTTCTTCCTGTCTTATTTACTTCTCTCCATCCCTTTGGAGTTCAATAATACAACACAATAGACAAGTTGGTCTGCAAACAACAAACAGACATTTACCTTGCACTCTTTTGAAGACTGCCAATTTCTTGGTTGTATCCTTTCATGGGTGAGGGATTTCTTTTTTCTACTTCATTCCTGAAGGCATTTCTTTATTGCCTAATTCTATACATTTAATTTTAGAGCATGAGATTCAACAAATATAAAACATTTTGTTCATTTTATCACCTCAAACTTATCCTGCTCTAGAATCTTTATATTTTCTGTTCATAGATGGGAAAATCTTGTCTCCAGATCTTTAAATCACTTCATTCTCTGTGTGAAATTCTTCACTAATCTCTTAATCAAAAAAAAAAAAAAAGACTCTTCTCTGAATCTGCTTAAAATTTCTCTATTGTTTCTCTGATTATTCATCTGTCTTTGTCATTTAGAGTGTAAGTTCTTTGAGGGCGGGACATAGTCTCATTCACTGTTCTATTTCAGCTCCTAGAACAGTACCGCATAAAAAGGTGTTCAGTAAATATTTGTCCAAGGAACAGAGAGGTTTTGATTTAGCTATAGTTTATACATAACTGCCACATAAGATACTTAGAAGGCTCTTTGTGCTCATACAACTTAGTCATCATTGGGATCAAAGCTTTATTTAAAATTAATGGGCATTATATACAGCTCTGGTGCTCTCTGAAGCTTCATAGTTGCTTACATAGGCACCTGTGTGCTGTGTGCTCTCTTCCTTATCTCTTGGCTGGCATTCCAGGGGAACATATCTGGATAATCCTTGATGGTCCAGTTGATGCCATCTGGATTGAAAATCTGAATTCTGTTTTGGATGATAATAAAACTCTGACTCTGGCCAATGGCGACCGAATTCCTATGGCTCCAAACTGCAAGATTGTTTTTGAACCTCATAACATTGACAATGCTTCTCCAGCTACTGTCTCAAGAAATGGAATGGTTTTCATGAGTTCCTCTGTCCTTGACTGGAGTCCTATTCTTGAGGTATGATTGAATTCATATATATATATATATGTATATAATTAAAAAGGGAAAAGAGTCTTCAGCATTCATTGTGAGCATGCTGATTTTTCTGCAGCTCGTGTTGTAATTGCCTTTTTATAGTGCTGTTTATGAAAGGCCCTTGAATTCACAGGGATGCTCAGACCCTGACTGATTGCTTCTCCAGTCCTCTTCTAATCACTTAGAACTGTGATTTCCAGGTAATTGTCAGGCCTACGTGAATCAATAATCCTGCCAAAGTGTGTCTGAGGGCTGAAAAGTCAAATTTAATTCTATCACTTTATGGATTCATGGCAGTTTTGAAAGGTATTTATTCACATAAAAATTGAAAAAAAAATCTTAGAATTTTAACTTAAAGACAATTTGTTAAAATTGAATATTTTAAAATGAGATTTAGTAGTCATAATATAAATTTTAACTTTGTGGTTGGAAATAACATTTCATGTGATGTCACTTCAATTTATGATCACGTATGGTAGTTTATTACTGTGAATATATTTTAGAATATATTAATTAGAATTTGATTATAGTTACATACCTTGCATACTTATATATTTTATTAAATCCATATTACAAGACAAAAGTAAGTACTAGATAATCCATGTATAATTTGTATGACATAGTTGCTTCAATTTTTAATTTTCTTTTGCCTTTATATTTTGGAGTTGATTTTATTTTAAAATGTCCCAACTTAAATCAGATAGTTATTATTGTATATTTCCATTATATTTTTGTACTCATATCTATATAGGCATATCCTAACTTTTATTAATGTCTTTTCAAAAGCTACATAATCCTGGGCTACAAAGGGTTTAAGTTCTATATATATATACATATATATATAAATAAAATATGTATATATATACACATACATATATATGCATATTTTAATCACAAAATAATCTGACATTCTTCAATATAACTCTAAAAATTACTTTTAATGATTTCATACTGCATAATTATGAAGTAAGGTACTCTTAGATGTGTAAAAGTACTCATCAGTAATAATTTAAAAAAATATAGGTAATTATGTCAGACCTACATCTCCAAGTTAGAGTCTCCAGAGAGGGGAGTTAGGGCTTTGTATGCTTAAAGTATCACATCAGATTTTTTTTTTTTAATGTATTTGTGCTTGGTGGTCACAGACACAATGTAATACAAATGAATTTTAATTACACCATCCCCTCCCCCAATGTTTAAATTTTTTTGTTGTTGTTGTTTTGTTTCTAGTCACTTACTGAACTGTGATCCTTTGGAATTTTTATTTTTTTTTTGAGTAAAGTCCCATTTTTTATCCATGTATCCCCTTGTTCAAACTCCCTTCTCCCTCCTGCCCCTCCCACTCACTCTCTTTTCTATTGTTTAAATTTTATAAAGTTATTTGAAAAATACATTTATTGTCTTAAGTAGCAAATATTTAGCTTGCTCCTTATAAGATAGACTTCTATTATACTCTGCTTGAATTTTTATAGCAATATGACACATGATCACATCTTCCCATGCTTTTAAGCAATGCAGTATCCTCAGAGGATTGGGAGCTTGCTGTGAGACTGTCTCCTACTGATGTCAGACAGACTTACCTGAACTAAGGCAATGATAAAAACTTCAAAGTTGAAGTGGACAAGACCACTAGGTCTGAACTCTACACAAAGCACTCTGGGTAATGAAAGAATGCTGAGTGCTGCTGGGAAGAGCAGCCTTCAGCAGCTCAGAAAAACTGGAAAGGAGGCGTGGCGGAGCTACACACACATACGCAGGCAGGAGACTTTTTCTGAGAGTCAGAGCTTAATTCTTCATTTTATTTTTCTCTCTGCTGCATGTTCTGTTTCTCTTTTACTGTCTTACATTTTTCTCTCACCACTTTTGTCACCAAAGACAAAACTTTCTATGTAAGAAAACATTACCTCCTAACCATAAGTTATATATTTTGTAAAAACAAATGGAAACCTTTGCCTATAATGACTGGAAGGGATGGGAGGGGGAAGGGAGCTTGAACGAGAATATACACAGATTAAAAAATACGACTTTATTCATAATAAAAAAGGAAACCTTTGTCTAAGAAGAAATCACATTAAAATTACAAGTTGCATATTTTCCTCAGAAGCCCACAAGTACTTAAACATTTTTCTCTGTATTAATCTTCCCATCATAAGATCTTCATCCCAAAACAATGATTCTTTTAGAATTGATTAACAAAGTTTTAAGCAAGCCAAGTATATTCCAGCCAGTTCCTTGGTGCTAGCAGGCAGCTGCTTGTGGTTTCAGTGTAGCAGATTTCTATTTTATGCTAGAAAAACTTCAGACAAGCGGTCAGTTTACCACCTATTTTTCTTTACACACAATAGGGTCATTTGATTTTTTTTTTTACAACTTGTTTTTTCAAGTTGCATACTGGGGCTTGTAGTTAATTCTGTAAGTTGCATGACCAAGAAATTCATACGTAATTTTGGGTGTAGGGACATAATTGCTTTCTTTGATCATCAGTCTGTTTTTTCTACAGGAAGAGTTCATGGGTCTATAATGCATGAGACTTCCTTGTTCTTATTTTTCATCTACTATAAATCTCACATCTAACAAAGAGGAAGCTAACTTTTAGCCTGTTTTGTATCTCCTATTGGAGCAGTTGGGAGAATAACCTAAACCATTTCCCTAATCATCTTTACTAACTGTCCTAACCACCTGTATCTGTTAGGCAAACTCAGAATGTCCAGTTAAATCACAGATCTAATTAATCATCATTGTTCCTATAAACATCATGTTCATTATGATCTGCAAGTAAATTGCCCAGTGAAAAGTGAGATGTTCCCCAAGAAACAATGACACCATACTAAATACAGTGGGATCTCTTCAAATAGTAATCACAACATGACAAATACACCAGGAACATGGCAGGAGCAAACAGAAGGAAGCACTGAAGAAGCAAGGAGCATTGTAGAAACTACCCTCCTGGGGATTTGCCTCTCAAGGATGCACCCAGAGTGGGCTTGTTAGCCTCTGAGTTGTTTCCCATGAGGCACATTGCTGTCTGCAGCTGCTCTGACATGGCCACCAGCAGAAGAGCACACCAACCGGTTATCCAATGCCAAATGGTCAGCCCTGAAAAACGTGCAAACAAGTAACATTATACAGACTGAGATGATTACGTTTATGCACTTAGGAATATGTATGTATGTATATATATACATGTATATAACAAAAAAAGAGATCATGAATTTAAAAGAGCAAGGAGGGTATATGGGAGAGTTTGGAGGAAGGAAAGAGAAGAGGGAAACGAGGCAGTTATATTATAATCTTAAAAATAAAAGCAGTAAGTTAAACAAGGTTATTTCAGTATCCTCTTGGACATGGTCTGGGAGAAGCAGGATTTACCAAGAATCATACTGAAAATGTTAGAGTAGGGTGCTGTGGCCTAAGAAGCTAACAAGGCTGTGCTGGTGGAATGTTACTCCAGGGAGACCAGTCATTTTCAGTTCTGTGTCTGTTTTTGTTAATGAATTAATGACTAATTCAGAGTTAAGATTTTACTGTTTCTGTGTTGAGTCCCTAATTATTTCCCAGGATGATGAGTTGAGGAGTACACTCATATCTTGACCCTTTGAGAACTGACCTGAAGGAAATCTGAAACTGTAGGTCAGTGATGGAGTGCTCTGGTTCCATTCCCAGCACTAAAGAGAACAGTTTTTAGCAGTATTTTAATGTGAATGATAAAACTTCTTTATTTAGTCCTAAATTACAAAATTGTCCAGCTTTCCAAATACTTTTACTAATAAGTAAAGTTAGGAGAAATTAATGGAAATAACCAATTGTGATGAAATTTTTATTTCTTGATTTTAAAGCCTGAGTGTGGAGTTTCTTCATTCATCTTTCATTGCCTGTGGTTTTCTCAGCAGCTCCCCATGAATGCCTCCCCATTCTCTTGAAGTCCATTTTAGCTAACATTTAGCTGAGGGCTGTTTCTGCAAACATGGCATCAGAGCTGCTCATCTGAATGCCGCAGACAGACTCAATGAGTGTTAATTCCTGCTCTGCCATGTACCGATTGTGGGATGCTGGGTGCATTACTAAAGTTGGAAGTGTAAGGGGGATAATAATAGTTCCTATCTCAGAGAATTGTTTTGAATACTTAAATAAATTATATGAAAGAATTTATAGATAGGTTTGGTGCATCTTGAGCACAACCCTGTTTATATTTATTAATTGTTAATTAACATTAATTAATTTAGTAATGCCATAAAAATGTTTATGTCCCCAGTAGTCATTTTCTTGGTTTCACCAATACACAAATGTGTGAACCCACAGGGTTTTCTCAAGAGACGTTCTCCTCAAGAGGCCGAAATCCTACGACAGCTGTATGCGGAGACCTTCCCAGATCTGTATCATTTCAGCATTCAGAATCTGGAATACAAGATGGAGGTATTAGAAGCCTTTGTGATCACACAGAGCACCAACATGTTACAAGGGCTGATCCCGCCAAAGGTAAGGGGTTTCCCCATCCTCCTGAGCACACTATGCAGAGAATGCTGCATTTGGACCCAGACTTGGTTAGGGTTGATGAGCATGTGATGGGATTTGGGAGAGGTTTCAGACATGCCAGTTTTTTCTTTTTTCTTTCATAGCTTTCTTTGAACAAAGAAATCCATTGATTTGAATATTGTTGCTTGTCGGCATTGCCAGATAATAAATAAATGGTATTCTTTTTGTTTGAAAAGTCTCTATGATATTCTCTCTCTCTCTCTCTCTCCCTCCCTCCCTCCCTCCCTTCCTTCCTTCCTTCCTTCCTTTTGTGTATGTGTAGAAGCCAGAGGATAAGCTGTGGTTTGTTGGTTGTCTCATTCTTCCATCTGGGTCTGGGGAATCGAATGCAGGTCATCAGGACTGGTGTCAAGTGCCTTTATCCACTGTGCCTTCTCTCTTGCTTGCGTTCATCTATTTTATAAACCAGTTAATATCCGTGGAACTCGGTTTCTCATTTGCTCCCCAGCTGTATCCATTCTTTTGTTCTCCTGGACGTGGATAATGTCTCTTTCCTAGGTTTATAGTTTTCAATCAGCAAAGATTTAGATGGAGACTGAGAACCAGGTTATTAAAAGAGAATGCTGTGTGCACCCCTAGGAGCAAGCTGGAGAGGTGAGCCCAGAGCACCTGGGAAGGCTGTTTGTCTTTGCCATGATGTGGAGTGTGGGTGCTGTCCTGGAGTTGGAAGGTCGCAGGAGGCTGGAATTCTGGCTGCGTTCGCGAGAGGTGCCCACGCTACACCTGCCACTGCCGACGGATCCTGGGGACACCATGTTCGATTACTATGTTGCATCAGATGGTGAGCATGTCCGAAATTCAGGGTACACAGAAAGGTTGTTTGACCCAGCATACTTTCATGTTATTAAAGTCAGAACTGAAACTCTTGACGATAAAACTGAAATAGGAATTTTAATGTACACAGAAAGTTAGTAATTGTTATTTCTCGAAACTTTAATTTGGGTTTCAGGTGCAAGTCCCACTTGCACGACAGGTGGACCTTTAGTGACCTGAAGCAAATTGAATCAATTTCCTACTCAGATACACAGCAGCCATTCAATGGAACCAACAATTGGTGTAAAAAATTACATTCAGATACAGGTGTCTATATCTACAGATGTCAATATAATTTTTATATGCATCAATATGTACTTTAAAATGATTTCTATGTGCATAAACATTCATAATGTATACATACATCTACATGTGATAATATACTTATCATATTCATATTCTTCATATTTTATGTTCATTCATACACATGCCATCTAGTATCTTTCCTCCAATGAAAAGCATGTGATATTTGACATTTAAAAGTGATTAATGGCTTAGAGTACATTGTTTCTGCCACTCTCTTTTGTATTTTTCTGTACGTTATATTGCTGAAAAACGACATACTAAGAAAACAATTCTAAAAGATTTCTGAATGTGCCCAAATAGAAGACTCTATTTGAAATAGTTCCTTTGGAAGTTTCAGTCAAACTAATTTGTGGTGATATATTGTATATTTAATAAAATTCATAGACTAAATTTTTTCTTTATAATTTTTCCCCATACCCACTACTCCTCCTCCTCCCAGTCCTTCCTCAGCCTCCCCTCACCCCATTCCCCCATCCATTCCCAAAGTGAGTCAATTCAGTCTGGCAAATCCAGTTGAAGTGGGTCCGAGTCCCTCATCCCAGTATCAAGGCTGAGTAAGGTGTTCCTCTGTAGGGAAAGGGCCCCAAGAAGCCAATTCATTCACAAGGAATAAACTTTGGTCAGACTACAAGAGCCTTCACCAACTGCCTGTGGCATTTGACAGTTGTCTACCTTTGGAAGATTTAGTTCCTTTCCCTGAAGTTTCCTCAGCAATTGTTTCTGAGTCAGTGAGCTTCCAATAGCTCTGGTCAGCCTTCTCTGTGGGGATCCTCCTCATAATCCTGGTCTCCTTGTTCATATACTCTCTCCTCTCTCTCTCTTCAGCTGGACTGGGAGCTCAACCCTGTGTGTAGCTGTGGATCTCTGATTCTGCCTCATCAGCTGCTTGATGAAGGTTCTATAATTACAATTAGAGTGATCATTCATTTGATTATAAGGGAAGTTCTGTTTAGGTACCCTCTCCACTATTGCTTGGAGTCCTAGCTGGGGTCATCTTGTGGGTTCTTAGGTGTTTCCCTAGCACCAAGTTTCTGTCTTACCCCACAGTGATTTTCTTTATCAAGATACCTATTCTTTTGTTCTTCTTTTCATTTGCTTTCCCTACCAACCATCTCATTCTCTCATGATCTCTTCCTACCTCCCCTTTCTCCCTCCCCTGTATGATCCCAATTTACTCAGGATATCTTCTCTAATTTCCCGTCCCAGAGGATCTTTTAAGTTCCTCTTGTTACCTAACTGCTCAGGGATTGTGGATTGTAGCCTGGTTATCTTTTGCTTTATGTCTAAAATCCACTTATGAGTGAGTACATACTATGTCTATCTTTCTGGGTCTGTATTACCTCACTCAGGATGATACTATCAATATCCATTCATTTGCCTGCAAATTTCAGAATGCTATTTTCTTTTCCTGCTGACTAGTACTTCATTATGTAAAGGTACCAAAATTTTTCAATACATTGTTTGATTGAAGGGCATCTAGCTTATTTCCAGGTTCTGTTATTACAAATAATGCTGCTATGCACATAGTTGAGCTAATAGCTTTGGTGTAAGAATGTGCATCCTTTGGGTATATGCCCAGTAGTGATATTGCTGGATTTTCAAAGTGGCTGTGCAAGTTTACATTTCTACCAGCAGTGGAGGAGTGTTCCCCTTGCTCCACATCCCCTCTAGCATAGGTTGTCATCTTTTTTTTTTTTTTTTTTTTTTTTTTTTTTTTTTTTTTTTTTTTTTTTTTTTTTTTTTTTTTTTTTTTTTTTTTTTTTTTTTTTTTTTTTTTTTTTTTTTTTTTTTTTTTTTTTTTTTTTTTTAATCTTAGCAATTCTGACAAGTTTAAGATGGTATCTCAGAATTGTTTTGCATTTCTCTGATGGCTAAGGATGTTGAACAGTCTTTAAATGTCTTTCTGCCATTTGAAATTTTTCTGTTTGAGAATTCCCTATGTAGCTCTGAACTCCATTTTTAATTGGATTTTTTTTTTTTTTACCTCTAGTTTCTTGAGTTCTCTATATATTTTAGAGATCAGTCTCTGTCAGATGTAGGGTTGGTGAAAATATTTTCACATTCTGTAGGCTGTTGTTTCATCTTATTGACCATGTCCTTTGCCTTACAGTAGTTTCTCAATTTAAGGAGGTCCCATTTATTAATTGTTGTTCTTAGTGTCTACGCTACTGGTGTTATATTTAGAAAGAGGTTACCTGTGCCAATGCATTTCAGAATATTTCCCATTCTCTCCTGTTTACTTCTGGATGAGTTTGCTTCTTTTTGTTCTTGAGCTTTCAGCTATGCTTTTAAGTATCTTGTGTGAGATTTCTCCAAATTTTTTAATGTAGGTACCTAGCGATATGAACTTTCCTCTTAGCACTGCGTTCATTGTGTCCCATAAGTTTGGGTATGTTGTGGATTCATTTTCATTGAATACTTGAAAGTCTTTAATTTGTTTCTTTACTTCTTTCCTGACCCAGAGGTGGTTCAGTTGAGAAATGTTCAGTTTTCATGAGCTTGTTGCCTTTCTGTGGTTTGTGTGGTTGTTGAACTCTGACTTAATCCATGGTAATCTGATTTTAAGGGGTTATTCCAATTTTTAAAACTTATTTATATTTGTTTTATGACCAAGTATGTGGTCAATTTTAGATAAAGTTTTTGTGATAGAGCTCTACAGAGGCTGTATGTCAGGAATAGCTGAGGTTGTGGAGAATGGGTGGGTTTGGGGAATGTGTTGAAGTTTATGGGTGGGGGGTCTGAAGAGGGGTGTTGATAGGTTTGTACTCAGGGGTCTTGTTTACTTGCCTGCAGCTGGGCTATGATGGGTTTGGGAGGCATGTTTTGTGCCTGGTTGCTTAGACCTCTGGGCTGTCCTAGCTAGCCTGGCTTGACAGCTGGAAGAAGGGTAACTTACCTTATTTGCTTGGGCTTTCCAGAGGCTGTGTCTCAGGATGCAGCTGAGATTCGGGAAAAGGGTGGGTTTGGGAAATGTATTGAGACTAACGGTGTAGAGGATCCAGTGAGGGGTGTTGATAGTCAGGCTTGCACGTAGGTGTTCTGCTTGCTTGCCTGCAGCTGGAGCTGTGATGGGCATATTTTGTACCGTGTTCCCCAGATCTGGGTGCTACCTAGCTGGCTTGCCTGGCTGGCTGGGAGGAGGATAACTTACCTTTTATTTTATTAAATATAAAACATATCATCATACTAATATATTCTGAGAGTTAACTTTACTGAATATTTCCTAGGTACGTGGTCTTACATAGCTCAGACAATTCTCCAACTTGCTATGTTCTTGACAATAGCCATCAACTTCTGATTTTGCTACTTCCACATACCAAATGCTGATATTATAAATAGGCATCACTATAACTTGTGTCTCACCTATAATTTTCAATGTGGTTCAGCTCAGAATCATTTGAGAGGAAAGACCCAACTTAGGAATTCCCCAGATCACATTGCTCTGTGTGCATACATGGCAGATTGTCTTGATTATTGAATGATGCAGAAAAGGCCAGCCTACTGTGGAAGACACCATCTCTAGACAGGTGGTTTTGAGCTGTACAATAAAGCTAGCTAAACATTAGCCAGAAATTAAGGTAGTGAGTGAGCCAACAAGCAGCATTTCTACATGGTTTCTGCTTCATGCTTCTGCATTGAGTTCCTGTCTTGACTTCCTTCAGTGGTAGATTGTAATAGAAGACCCTGTTTTGTGTAGTGCTAAGGGTTTAACCCAGGATATTGCGCATGATAGACAATCACCCTACCAGCTGAACTATATCCACATCCCTTAATGGTCTTTGTTTTATGGCAAGTATTTGAAGATATCTTTGTGACATTTTGAAGCTGTCTGATTATTACAGGGACATATACTATTAACTGGAAGGTGTGACTGCCTCCTGTTTTTCTTAGGTTCTTGGAAGCATTGGAGCCTATGTACCCCGGAATATGTGTATCCACCTGATATCACCCCAGAATATGGTTCTATCCTGGTGCCAAATGTAGACAATGTGAGGACTGACTTCCTAATTAAAACCATTGCCAAACAAGGCAAGGTATGACTTTTTAACTACTATTTAAAATAGTGTACTTTATTTTTTAAGATTTATTTATTTATTATGTGTACAGTGTACAGAAGAGGGTACCAGATATTATCATAGATGGTTGTGAGCCACCATGTGGTTTCTGAGAATTGAACTCAGGACCTCTGGAAGAACAGTTAGTGCTCTTAACCTGTGAGCCATCTCTCCAGCCCCAAAGTAGTGTACTTTAAAAGATCATATGAAAATATAAAAATACCTTGCATTTATTTATACTACTTTTGATTTTTGTTTAGAGTAACTGAAAAACTACCTAAACGAGTAAAGTCTTTTTGTTATTTCACAATGACAACCTAATGTGTCAAATAGGCCTAATTTCTAATGTACATTCCTGGCATATTAATTGAAGGAGGTGAATTTTGAGTTTTTGCTCAGTCACTTCCCTTTTGGTTTACGCAGTTTGCTATGGCTGTCATAACGAAATACCAAGCTTGAGTAGCTTAAACCACAGAACTTTCTTTCTTCAGTGCTGGAGCCCTGGATGAAGGTGCTGTTGAGTTGGCTTTTCCACAGGCCCTTCTCCTTGACTGTGTGTTCCTAAGGTCCTTTCTGTGTGTATGTATCTCTGGTGTTCTTTGTGTGTTTAGAACTTTTGCTTCTTTAAGGCCATCGTTAGGCAGGATCAGGTACCTTATCGGCCTCATTTGAGCGGCCACCTCTGCAGAGTCCCTTTTTCTAGGGACAGTCAATCACACTGGGAGAAACTGACCATCCCTGATTCAGTTTAGGGGTTGGTGAGTGGGAAGGATACAGTTCCACCCATTCTGTTTGTTTTATCTTGTTCCTTCTTTCTGAACTCCTTTATTTTAGGCTGTGCTGTTAATTGGTGAACAGGGAACAGCCAAAACAGTCATAATCAAAGGATTTATGTCAAAATATGACCCTGAAAGTCACATGGTCAAGAATCTGAACTTTTCTTCCGCAACCACTCCACTGATGTTTCAGGTACTGCCTTTGTGGTGCTCACAGGTGTAGGTTTTTGCCTGTTTTGGAAGCTCAAAGTGTTTCTTGTGTCTGTGGAACCTTGTGAGATCTGCAACCATGGTATCACACTAATTATGTCATCTATTGTCGCTGCCATTCAAATGTAGTAAAATCTCTTTCCAGTTAGAGTTATACTTTATAATCTCAAATTATGGATAAATAAATTCTCAAGGAACAATTTAAAAATGGGTAAAAAAGGTGCCACAAACCTCAGTGGTATTTAAAATGTTTGTGTAGAAATGTTGGAAATACATTTTAAACCTGAGACACAGACAATCACTTTTTGAGTAGGACACTATAGCTCAGGGAAAAAAGAATTACTACCAGGGTTTCCTGAACTGAAATATCTGTACAGGAAGTTATAAAGTGGAAAGACAGCCTATAGAATGCAAGAAAATTTCTGCCAACTATTTATCTGATGGGGAAATATGTAAGAATATAAATAAAACCCTTTACAATATAACAATAACAATTCCCCCAAGTAATCCAATTATAAAATAGAAAAATAATATGAACAGACACTTCTCAAATAAGAAATGCAAATGTTCTGTACAAACATGAAGAAAATATTTTAAAATATTTTGGAATTAGCAAAATGCAAATAAAAATGAACCTCTATTTTACCCTCATCAAAATGGCTATTATCAAGAAAACAAATGAAAATAAATATTTGTGTGGATGCAGGGCCACTGGGGGAATCGTTATACTTTTCCAATGGGAATTTAAATGAAAGCTGCCACTATGCAAATCAGCATAGAGGTACCTCAAAACATTAAAAGTAGAATTTCCATATGATCCAGCTATGCTGGTTCTGGGTACACACTATAATAAGACTCAGAATGAGTGGATTATATGCATAGTTGCTATATTTGTTGATTCACAAGTTCTATAAACGCAGTTACAGAATCACGTGAGGTAACTGTCAGCAGTTGAATGGAGTATGGCATACATGTGTAGTGGAGTTTTATCCAACCATAAAGAATCAAAAGGATGCACTGGAGATCATTACATTAAGTGAGATAAACCAGGTGCAAAGATACACTCAGAAACGGCTTTGATTCTTTAGGGTAGTAATACAGCCTGTGGAGACCAGCTCCAAAGGGTACAAACAGGACTAAAAAAAAGGGCCATAGTGTAGCAAAAGGGGATAAATTTGCACATGTATTGTTTGGGTCATGCTTTTTTAGTATTCTTCTGCTATAGCTCTAATTCTGCTCTATAGTTGTAATTCTAAGTTCTAACTCATAGTTTCTGATTCCTTCTCATTCTAATTCCCTTTCATTCTCCTTTCTTCAACCCAGCAGTATACATATTCAACAGCAAACTTTTTTCAGTAGAAAAAGTTACAAGGCTGTGACCTGAGCCTGGTGGTACAGTGCTCGAAGACAAACTGCTGAGGAATTCTCCAGGGAGTGGGCTTTATCAGCCTGACTTTTGGCAAGTGAAGAATTGGCATAGTATTTTAGGCTGCTTTGTGCTAATACCTTGCTTAGACATTTGCAAATCTGGCCTTTTCTGTAAAATTTTTAACTTAAGATTCATTTACAGAAGGCAAGCTAGTTTGAACTTGCTCTGAGGTTAAAAATGAGCTAATTGTGTATAGTTTTTCTTAGATGGGAAAATTGTTTTTTTTTTTTTTAATGTTAGTCTGAGTAAAAGACAAAACAAAACAGGCTTCTAAATGTCTTAATAGTCCTCGTAGAACAATAGATATAGTTGTTAAGTGTATTCTTAGTATATTTCTATTCAGCAAAATTATATGGCTTAATGAGAAGTCATATTTCTGACTACCCACAGATATATGTGCCCATAAAATGGAATATATTCAGGAGATAAACAAAGAGGCATGGGGGTGGGGTGGAACACCCATAGTTGTTTTTAGGAAAGAAATATAGTGACACATGAGAAAAATTACAGACAGAAGCAACTGGTCATTTATAGTCAGTATCTCCACAGCCTTGACAAGTAGGGCTTTTCATCAGAGAGTTATTCATCTGGTGGGTCAGCCTGATGAACACCTGCTGTATACTCCCCTGTCCCCTGGCAAAGACATTGCTACCAGCAGCTCTCAGTAGGGTAGGTACTTACAGCTAGATATATCTGGACCATATGAAAGTTCTACCTTAAATATTTTGAGAGCCTCTATGCTGATTTCCATCGTGGCTTTACCAGTATACATTGACACTAGGTTTTATGCTTTTAACAACCCATTTCCTAAATTGCCAGTTTGTCTTGTTCTTTACTGGTATAACATTTTAACACTTCTTTTGTAATAATAAATTGTAGTAGGGCATAAAATCCTAGGATCTTTGCAGGTGAAACATGCCATGTCTTATATCTTTGCCTCCTATGACAACAGAACAAATGCCTTAGATTTCCACCGCTTTAGTCAGCGAAGCTTTAGAGAAATACCTGAGAGTGCAGTGGCTGACTCTTCCTTCCCATGCTGGTATGAATTATATAAAACTGTTGTAATTAGAGAGAAAAGTTTTCTTCAGGGTCAATTATTATTATTGCTATTTAAATTATGCATGCATACCTGTGCACTTGTGTGTGTATGTATGCACATGAGTGCAGTGATTATTTATGAAACATCAGACACCATTGAGCTGGAGTTACAAGCAGTTGTAAAATTCTTGACATGGGTGCTGGAGATCAAACTTCGGTTCTTTGCAAAGGCAGTATATATCCTTAACTCTTGAGCCATCTCTCTCCAGCCCCTCCCTTTTTAAAAAAATAGTTATTTTGTACATTTTGATCAATTTTCTTTATATTGCATAGAAAACCTTCTTTGGTGATGGATGAGATTTTTCTGTGTATATAAGGAAAGGTTTAGAGTGCAGTTAGGAAATATGCCAGTATAAGTGTCAGTAGCAGATGATTCTCTGAGATCCACGTCATCACAGGCCTTGGATAGATAGCTAGATTTGCAGTATCAGGCATAGCTTCTCTTCTGTTAAACAGGGCTTAAATTTGTTTAGATGGCTATTAAGTATTGCCAGGATCATTGTATATATTCATTGTAAATATTTTCATATGACTATATATTGTCCATTGGGCATATTCTCTCTACTCTTCCTTTTCATTCACATTTCTATTTGTTAGAAAAATGTAGATAAATGGACAGGTTTTATGTATCACAGATATATGGCATAGAGCTCAGTAAATATTCCTGGTGAGTCTTGAACTCCAGATTCTTTTGCCTCTAACTCCCAAGTGCAAGTATTAATGGTATATATCATGCTGAGGAAACAAAAAATATTCTTTATTTTTAATCGCATGCCCCCACACTCAGTGCATCATTTGAGGGACTGGAGAGATGGTCAAAATACTTTCTAGTCTTGTAGAGAACCAGAACTTGGTTTCCAGGAACACATGGCAGCTTGCAATGGTCTGTGTAATCCAGTTCCAGGGGTACTGGCACTATTCTGGCTTTCATGGGTACCATGCATGCATAAACTAACATACAAGCATGCAGGTAAGTACACACAAAATAAAATAAATTATTGCACAAATTCTAATTGGTATATAATAGAAACCTGGAGCCACATATTGGGGAAAAGTGGAATATCAGATAGAGGAAACAAACCACAGCCAATTCTCACCCAGCCAACTTCTCAGGCTGAACAGACTAAGTACTGTCTTCCCGGCTCCTCAGCTTCTACAGAATGGCTGAATTTCTGCCTTCCCCTGCCTAATGTTTCCTTTTCCACCCAGCTATTTTTCTTCCTGGTTCAACTCTGTATCATAATCCTAGAAGTGGGATAAAAGGTGTGAGCTACCGCTGCCTGCCTCTTAGGTCCCAAACTCACAGACATCCAGAAGGATCTCTGTCACCTGAGTGATGGGATTAAAGGCATGAGTTACCACTCCCTGACCTTCATAGCTTGACTGTGCGTAATTCTGTCCTCTGATATTCCAGAATGATTTTTATTAAATATACAATATATCATCACAATAAATACATATTTCTAAATTTGTTTGAGAATGCCGTGTATGTATATAATGTGCCTGAATCAAATACATCTTTACTCCTTGCCCTCCAAATCTTCTCTCTACCAGATTTCTTCCCAACCCCATGTGCCCTTTTTAAGCCAACTGATTTATTAGTGCAGCCAGAATATGCACAGGGCTACCCACAGAAGTATGGGCAGCCTATTACAGGGTTGCATCCCTGAAGTAAACTAACACATTTCCTCCCTCAGCAGCCATCAATTGCGAATAGCTTTTCTTCTTGAGGTAAAACTTTGTGAGTGCCCCTCCCATCCATGCTGGGAAAGTGGCTGGTAAGATTTTGGGCAGGTCTTGTGCATACAGTTACAGAAGTTACAGGACTATGAGGTCACCTGTGTAATGGCTCCTATGTGTTTGGAAATAAATTGTTTGGCAGCAGTCTGCCATTACCTCCCCTCCTTCCAATATGATTTCTGCTTGTTCATTTCCCTCTTCTGTGTGTATGTTAGCAAGAGAGAGAGAGAGAGAGAGAGAGAGAGAGAGAGAGAGAGAGAGAGAGAATTTAGGGCAGAGAACTCCACAGTTTCTTTTCTTCACACTGACCAGTTATGGTATTAATTATACTGAAATTAATAAATATCTTTGCACCAATTACTATATACCGCAAGAGAGAAGCTTCTTTGATAAGCACTGAGAACTGCACTTAGTTATAGGTTTAGAGGTAAGTATTTAGGAGTCGGTTTAATTCTATGTCCATTAGCAAATAATAATATTTGTTTATTTTTTAAGACTTATGACTTAATCAGCCACATGTTCTTGGTTAAATTAATAGAACTGGCAATGAATTATATCTTGTGAAACAGGACTTATATTTAATCAGAAAGTGTTTGCTTATTTCCATAATATTATGCCACTTGCGTATGGATTCTCAAGCCAGTCCCTATTATAGCTTAAAGATTCACACCTGGGTAAGACCATCCATCACCTTTTTCTTATAGTAGCATGCACACCATCTTCCAGCACTATAAAAGCCAGTCACTAGGGATGAAACTGCTAGGCTGGTACTAGCTTGATTTTTTTATGTCATGTAACTCAAATATGTTGTGTCTCCAGCAATCAGATGTTCCATCAGGTTTTGGAGGGTAATCTATATCAATGTCATTAGCCTGTGATGTTTGGAGGTTTATGAGACCCCCCTGACCAATAACTTGAAAAGAGGTAACTCGACCTGTTACTTGGCTTTTTGTTTGATAGCCTATGGTGTCTAGGAAGAGAATTTAGGAGAATAAATTCTTAATGTCAGTCTGTACCTCAATTATTTTAAAATTTTAATGTTTTTATTAGAACATTAATAAATTCAAAAAAGATACTCATCAAAAATTGTAATTGGAAGGCAAATATTTATGGGAAAAAAAAGCCCATAAAACTTTGCTTCTGATGAACTTTGCTGTTCTTTGTTTATTGAAATCAAAATATGAGCTCAATGAAAATTTTGATGGCATGGATAATTCATGACTTCTTATTGCTTAATTTAATTGATGACATCAGAGCACCAATATACTAAGACTATTGATTGAATTTCTGAACTAGACTGTCAACTTTTATTACACTCCTTTGCTGGAGATGAATTTTCTAGTACTAGCTAGGCCTCTGCAAATAAATGGCATCTATACAGTGTCTTGGCAATGGAAGTCTAGATGAAATGTTAGCCTCAAATTGCAGATACTCAGCAGTATTTTGTATTTATTTAGTGTGTGGAACAGAACATAGAACATTAACTATTTCTAGACTAGTAATGAACATATAGCTATACATTTATATATCTCTATACACACACATATGACTCTCTCTCTCCACACCACACATATATTCACACGTATGCTACTACCATATATATATATGTATATATATGATACTGCATTTTTTTGTTAGATTTACTTTAGGAGGACAATTCTCTTTAAAAGCTATAATTATAGTCTTATTTGAGAATGGACATTTAAAAAAATCTAAGTGTGTTATTTTTACTATATAAGGTAATTATCTACCTAGTTTCTGTTCTTCAGACTTCAGTACATATTTAGGTTTTAGTATGACTGGGACATCACTGTTAGAAATAGATATAGGGGTCTGGCAGTCATCCATTAGGATGTCTATGTTCTCAGTGTTTAAGCACAGGAAGCCTCCTTCTGCTTTTTATTATTTCATTACATCACTATTTCTTCTCCTGCCCAGAAACACCACAGTATTGCATACTCCTGTTTCTGCCCAGGTCTGCTTGACTGCTTATCATCAACTCTATCTATCAAGCTAGGCTCATTAGTTTGAGATTTTGTAATTAGTTTCAATTAGCTAAATTTCTGTAATTAATATTCTTTCTATAATAATTTCCAGTCAGTGTTATTAAATAGAGTCCATGGAGCACAGGGCATTTGTCTCTTAGTCCTCGACTTATATGGATGCCAAGCAAATTGAAATTGTAGATGAGAAAGTAGTTACCGCCCACTTCTTCTTTGCTACCATGATACTGCACAGTACAACTGAGAACACTGGTTCTGCCAGGCTGCTCCATGATGGTTCCGGCTGTGTCAGCATCTTGTATCAGTGGGAGGTTCATATGTACCTCTTTGCTTGGGACACTCAGGTTTTCATCCACTGTCTTTTATTAATAATTAATATGTCTCCTAAGGCTATTCAAAGTGTCTAGTTTGGATAAAAAATTTATACTCAGCACAACTTAACATTTTGGTCAAGAGAATTTATTCTTTTTTTTTCTAGAAGACAAATGACCCATTTTTTTCCAAGTTTAGTCTTATTTTATTTTTTCTATTTTTAAAATAATTGATCCACATCTTTGTGATTTAAACAATCCAAAAATATGAAAAGAAGAAAATGAAAACCAAGAGAAATTGTAAAATATTTGATCTCTTTTAAAAGTTACCTTAAAGTCTTTTGAATATAACAACTATCTTATATCCATAAATTTTAACTTTTAAAAATGAGAATCATAATGCCTGGCAATTTATTTCACATCTTTTTTTGGCATCAGAACAAACTGTATAGGACATGTTAAGCAAAACCCTGATCTATAAAGCAGGAAAACATGGGCTGTTTTGTTGAGCATGGGGCTGGGTCCTTCCGGCCCCCTCAGACTCGTCTTTGCTTCTTATAGTCTTCTCTCCTGTGCAATAAAGAATTCTTTTGCCTTCTCAGAACAACATGGCACCAGTGTCCAGAGGAGGATCGTTACAGATGCTTAAGCACTGTTACTATGTCAAGTTTCACTGTTTATACTAACTGCTCATTGGTGGTGAAGTGTACGCTGGGAGCCAGGTCCCATTACTTACTCTGTTGAACTTTCCACTGCATCTCCTGCCTTCTTTATGTGCCTTAACACTCCTGACTGAATTATCAATAGCATGCTTATTTTATTTTTACCTTTTAGTTGTGCTTTTGTATATTTCCACATCAGTTCTAGTATCAGATTTTAAGTTATAAATTCCCCATGGAGCATTGTATGTATATCCCTCTTATCTGTCTATTACCTATCTTCCTTCCTTCCTTCCTTCCTTCCTTTCTTTTATTGAGACAGGGTCTCACTGTGTGACCCAGGCTGGCCTTTTAAACTTTGTTAATGTGAGACCATTTTTAATAATTTACTTCAGAGTGGGAAGATTCTAATATCTAGGCTGTAGATTTTTTAAATAAAGAGCAAACTCTCTCAATTTTTATAATATTATATATATCATATAGATGGAAACACAAAGTAAGTTGACTTATATTTAAAATTAATTATATATGATATTTATAAGATTGACTTAACTGCTTGAATGGCATTTACATTGAGATAATAAAATACCTTTATATTTTTACTATGACTTTAAACTTCCAGTTCCTTTTTCCATACATCACTTATGTGTAATTCTCTGTAGTATGTGTTTATACTGATTCTGGGCTGTGGCTCAGAAGCATTAAGAGACAGGTAAAGCCACAAAACTAATAAGTGAAAGAAGTAGTCATTTAACCTTTTTTAATGACTGGTGAGACAGCCTGGTGAGAGCTGTTACATAGAGCCTTGCAAATTATACTGATTTACTCTGTGTCCCATGGACAGCTGTGTGGATGAATGGCATACCCAGAGCTGGAACTATCAATGAATAATCTTTTGGTCTAACAAAGTCCCCGCAGCACAAGACTCTTCTCCTTTTCTGTCTAGAGAAGCAGACATGTCTATAATGCCAAGTTTAGCTGATGTGACACATACTTCTTGTGATATAATGTAGGGACTGTGAATCACAGAGGATAATGGTGTGACCACTTTAGGTAAACTTACACAAATGATTGTAGTAGAAGAACTGACCAATTTGCATTTCTGTATGAGAGGTATTATCTGGTTTTTTTTCTTTTTTCTTTTGGAAATATACAGTAGGAATATTTATTTTAACACTTCTAAAAGGTATCTTTCCATGCCTGAGGATTTGATATAAAAATCAAACCCATCATACTTTTCCCATAAGTTTCTCTACATCAAGGGCAATCAGAAATTTGTACAACATGAATATGTTTCTTAAATAGAAATTACAAATTAAGTCATAACAAAAATACACAAATCAACTGGACCCTAAATGAATTTCTAATGAATTTTTCCCTTTTTCCCCATCACCTAGAGCTTCTTTTTTCAGCCTCATTCTGTTCCTTCTCCTTTCTTTGCTTGGCCATGAACTTCTCTATATTTTGCTTATGACGTGTGCTCTTGCAGTGATTTGCCATTGCTTTTTCATCTGAGTAGAAGAGGGAACAATCCATGAAGACTAGACTGTCTACTGAGAAGTTCATTCAGAAACCTGAAATGCACTGATCTTTAGGTCTCATTGTAGATGGAAGGATGAGAAATTTTCCAACTTTATTCCTAAGCCTATTTGGCTTTCTAACCACCTAGTTTTTAACTATTTAAAATTAACTGCTATTTTTGGAAGTAATGTTGGTTTCCTAAGTCTGTGAAGTATAGGTAGACAATGGAATCAGAATTTTGTTTAGGGCCTATAGATTAAAAGATGAAACCATGATCACTATAACCTCCAATTTCAGAGTAAGGTTGTTGTATTTATTATCAAAGTAGTGTTCGGGCTTCTGCCAGAGATTTAAGCATTTTAACAGTCAATAGCTGGGTTGCAGTTAGTAACGTTTATGGAAGATCATCAATCTAAGACTTTTGTTTTCACAAGATGTATTGGCTAGTGAACATCCTGAGAAATATTTTGGGTCATATGTCTTGGAGCATGTGAACAAGGTTTTCATAACAAGTACTATAACCTAGCCTATAGGATGAGCACCATTTCATAGTGCATTTTCAATTATCTGAGTACTGGTTCAGAGACAGAAGATTTTCTAGGGTAAGCATCTAGTATCATGAAGCTCCTTTTAGGTTATCCATGGGAAACCTGTAGAGTAGCGGGGCAGAATTATACCAACCCTTTAGGAAGATGATTTTCAACTTAGAACAGAAAGCAAGATGGAAGAGATTACCAACTGTATTAAGAGATATCCAACAGATACAATATTCAATAGGGATGTTGGACTGGGCCAAGATGCAGAAACGGAAGTTAAATAGAACACATGATTCATTCATGTTGTGGTTGTATAAAATTTGTGATTAGTTGAATGGATGTTGTTGAAAGACATAAGGAGATATCAAGTATAATTCTGGGACTCTGTATTTCCTCACTAATATATGAAATGTGTGTGGTTTTTGGTAATTTTCTAGATACTACTGATACAACAAGGAGTAATATAGATAAGATGTCTATGCCATTTTATTCTAGAGTCAGAGAACAGATAGTAACTAAATACTAGAATATATCTACTTGGAGTTTACATCTGTCGGTGTTGATTTCCATGATGCTGTGGGGCACTCAAGTGGGGAGGTGCAGTTATTTATTTGCTTGTGTGTGTGTATGTGTGAGCAGGTGCATGTGTGTGAAGTTGTATGTGCATGTGTGTGGTTTATGTGTGGAGGTTAGAAGTCAACATTGCTGCTGGTCCTCAGAAGGGTGTCTCAGAAGTCTGTAGCTCACCAAATAAAAAAGACTAGCTATCCAGAAATTCCCAGGAACCTACCTGTCCCTCCCTCCTCAGCACTGAGATATAATATGAGAAAGTAGCTATGATATGCCTTCATATACAGATTCTCATGCTTACATGACCAGCACTTAACCATTGGGGCTTTCTCCACAAACCTTTAGTTAGTTGACAATACCAGTTTAGTATCAGGTTTTTCTAACTTGGAAATTCATTAGAAAATTATACAATGGAAAGAAATCTTAGAAACTGAACAACATAGCTCCACATTCCCAAATTATTCCACTTTTGCTCTATTTCTGTTTTTAGCAGCATAGCCATTTTATGATATATAATGCATTTATCATTTTTTTTGCCATCTAAAAGATATTAGAGCCATAATGATGAGGAAGAAAGAGCAGGTATGTGGGTCTAACTCTGTATTATTCTAATTATACCACCTATGGATTTTTAGCTCTTGGAAGTTCCCATAAGACAAAAGCTTCACATGACAAAGAGTTCTCATTAATAGACATGGGATGTCTGGGAGGTTCTGGTTTGCCACAGGAGGTTGTTGGGAGGTTATTAATTGGCTTATGCATTTAAATTCATTGAAAAGCAGAGCTAAATTTAACCTAGTATATTAAACAGTATGATTTTATGTCAGGAGGATATGTAATTCTCTTTTCTATTATATAATTTCATGGAAGATTTGTTTTATAATTGAATGAGTTGTGATATATTTACATGTATTTTTATTGAAAATGATGAAAACATTTTCACATCTTTCCCTGTTGCTTATTAAAATGAGGATGGAAACTTACAATTACTTTAAAGATATCTGGAGGCAAGGATATAGCTCTTTCCTTATATTTTAGTGCATTTATAGTTATATATTGGCTATAAAAATAATTTTAACGGGTTTATTCTTTATATGATATAAGAAAACATTTTTGGGTAGGGAAATTCATGTTTATGTCTGTGTACTTTTACTCTCCCTGCATATATACAGCTTCTAACATGATTTAAAATACTGCACAAATAGATTCTGCAGTTGTAGCAATAACTTGAGGACTTCAAAACTCTGAGCTTATAGAGCTAGGGAACTTTGAATTTCTTGTTTGTTCTTGTATGCTAAATTCCACTTACTTGGTTTATGCATTTAGGTATTTATTAACAGCAAAACAAAAGAAGCTAAGACTGAAAAGCACAAATGATTATTGCTGTAGCTTGTCTCCTGGAGAGTCCTAAGATAAAGGCAAAGACCCAGCCACTAAGAGCTAAATAAGGAGTGCATTTTGATAGTTTATTTTCCAGATGATGTGGACTGCCATGGAAACAAATACATTACATTGCCAAGAGCCCAAGGTTCTTTGAAAGGCAGAGAAAGAAATTGAAGCTGGGAGTGTAGGGAGTGGGATTTAGAAAGAGTTGGGGGTTAGAAAAGAATATGACAAAAAAATGTACTGCACAGAATTCTCAAAGAAAATTAAAAATGAGTTTAAGATTTTTCTTGTCCACTCTCTCTACTTTTTCAAAGGCTCCTTTAAGAGGTGTAGTGTTCTTTACATCAGCTTGGATTTCTACAGCATAGTACGGCCTCCTCTCCTATCATGGAAGAGTGTAGGAGTGTGAGGAAACAGTGGCCTTTATTCTCTATGCTGCTTTGGGGAAGACTCATGTGGCTGCATCTGCCCCACAGCAGGACATCTGCATCACATGGGACTCTCAGACCCAACTGGCATTGTAGCAACTTTCAGTTAAGGGCAGGCTGTGCGGCTTAGACTACAGGCTTAAGAGGCTGATTAGGCAATATCCCCGTTAAACAATATCTCTAATTGTGACAAGACTTACTAAAATCTGGTTAGGAGTCATTGGTATAGGCACAAGGAAATGAAAATAAATCCTCATAAATGGATGAAAGAACATTATCAATTCAGAATTTACATTGATTAGAGCTTCATTAAATGGTAAATAAAACCATATTTTTTTAAAGGTTGTAAATATTATGCAAAATAATTTAGATACTAATTAGCTTGCCCAAATTAAGGAGGACATTTTGGCCTTTTGTAAGTAAATAACTTCTGTCATTTACAAGGCTCTAGTTTTATTTGTTGTTTGTTTGCAGTAATTGATCTTAGGGGAGACTTCATAGATACTTCTGCTGGTATTCTTGTTTAACAGAGGACAATAGAGAGCTATGTGGATAAACGCATGGGAACAACATATGGCCCTCCCGCAGGGAAGAAGATGGCTGTCTTTATTGATGATTTGAATATGCCAGTAATCAATGAATGGGGTGATCAGGTATACTGAGCCTACTGTGTATTTTTACTTTGCTAATTTGTGATTGATTTATTCATTGCTGACTATTTTTTTTTTCTATTTCTTCAGCATGATACTTTGTAGTTCTAATTAACTGTCTTCTATAGAAAAACTTAAGTAATTAATGCTAGGAGCATCGCTGTCTGTCTCTGTTTCCTCTCCTCACTGTATGTGTGGTGTGTGTGTAGATGCACTCTCCTCTAACTGTACTTGTGAGACCAGAGGTTGTTATCAGGTGGCTTTGTCTATCACTCACCAGCTTTCTTGAGACAGATTTCTCAAAGCCTAGACTCACTGTTTTGCAGATTGGCCACTGACACCTGCAGTTTGCTTGTATCTACCTCTAACCCAACTCTGAGGTTATTGGTATGCACAACTCTGCCTGGTTTTTATATGGGGAATCTGAACTTACTTAGGTCCTCATGTTTTGGCATCAATCACTTTACCCACTGAGCCTTTCCTTGGTCCAAGGTAGCCTTTCAATTCTAAAAGTTATTTTTCTTAGGTTACTAATGAGATTGTCCGACAGCTGATGGAACAAAATGGATTCTATAACCTAGAGAAGCCTGGAGAGTTTACTAGCATTGTAGACATCCAGTTCTTGGCAGCCATGATCCATCCTGGGGGTGGACGCAATGATATACCACAGCGATTGAAGAGGCAGTTCTCCATATTCAACTGCACTTTGCCTTCAGACGCTTCCATGGACAAAATCTTTGGTAAAATGGTTATTAGAGGGCAAGAGAAAAGAGGGACTCATACTTTTGGCAAATGTCTACCCAGAGGGCAATCCAAAGCATGAGAAGCTCTTTAGTTTGTGGACTTATCACTGCTTTATTTGTTTTCTACAGTGAATAATTATAGAGATTTATGGAGATGGGTAGTTTCAATCTATATTTTCTTCTTTGTTAATATAATTATTGTTAATTATTTAAGTAGCTGTTACTAGCTTCTCAAGCAGATCCCTTGATGTTAAATATGGCATGTACATGATATGGTTTTTACATGGGCACTTTATATATCCCTTTGTTAAGAACATGTTGCTGATACTCTAACACAAAGAATGAATATTTTACCATAGGAATTACAGTTGACAAAGCACATAAGAGTTTCCCATCTGACCATCAGGGTAGTCAACATAAGTGTAATATATGGCCAAGTATATTTAATTGGCCAATGGAAAAAATATATTTTTACTTATTTTGGACTTGCTCTCTGTAGAAAAAGAGTGTGAAGTTATGAAAAACTTTCTGTTAGGTATTAATTTACAATTTCTGAAACTGCCATTGACACAAAACTCATTAAGATTACCCTAATTAATTTCTGGCAGGATAAAATGTCATCTTATCACCCCAGGCTAGGAGAGTGTGACAGCGCTCTGCCTTCAGTCACAGCAGTGGGAAGGTTTGGAGACCAAATGACATTTGAATTATCCAAACTTGGGTAAAGCAAAACAGTTGAGAAGGAATGAATACTATCACTTTTAATTATTCTTTGGTGCTTGGAAAATATGATACATAAAGAAAATTATTTTATAATGCATTAGAAGAACAGAAGAGGAAACTATAGATGACTTAATAAAACCTCTTATTTTTTATAAGTCAATTATATATATTTATCACTGTTATTTAATAATTTTAAATTAGTGTATCCAGTGTTTTCAGTGCTATTTGTTTTCTTTAATAATAATATTATAAAATAATAGTAGTAATCATTATTTACTCTATTGGAGATAGAATCTAGAGCTTTGCACACGTTAGACAAAGCTCTGTGACTGAGTAACTCTTCTCCAGCCACTTGACTATTTTAAAATCAAAACTAATATTTTGAATACTGACTTACTTATACCTACCACTAGGTTTTGAGTACTTGAAAAAAATCAATAGACCATTAATTGATGTGATTGTGTATACTGCTTGGCCATCTGTTAAGATACAGCAGTACATTTGTGCAAATTCAGTATTGTCATGCTCTTCTTCTGAATTGAGTCAAGTGATTAGTCAGAATGTAATGTTCCTCTCCTTTCCAGGTGTTATTGGTATAGGCTACTACTGTGCCCATCGGGGTTTCTCTGAGGATGTGCGAGATGCTGTGATAAAGCTGGTGCCTCTGACACGCCGCCTGTGGCAGATGACCAAAGTGAGGATGCTCCCTACACCTGCCAAATTCCACTATGTGTTTAACCTCCGAGACCTTTCCAGGATCTGGCAGGGCATGCTGAACATAACTTCAGAGGTCATCAAAGACACAGGAGTAAGTGATACCTAAAGCAGAAACAGTTCATATGGCTAGTTTCTTATCCTAAATAAGTATTTGATTTTTATATGAAGTCTGAAAGAAATGTGGATCCTTTTGCATACTATTCATTTCTTCATCCATGTCTGGATAATATTCTTAAGAAAAAAATCCCTACGTATTACATTAGAAAATTTGAATTATAATTTTTAATTAAATTAATTTATATTTAAGAACATAGTAAACAGACTTATTATCTAAAGTGGTATATATTAGTTTTTTTTTTTCCTAGTCTTGTGGTTAAAATGCGCTGATAAAAACAAATGAAAGCAGAAAGGACTTACTTGGAAGGTACAGACTATCCTAGTGGAGAAGCCATGATGGCAATGTGAGGCAGCTGATTGTGTGCCATCAACAGTCAGGATTCAGACAGCAATGATTGCTGGCACTGAGCTTACTTTCTCCTTTTTCATCAATCTGCCTATGTAATGATGTTATCCACAGTTAACGTGGATCTTCCCATCTCAACTGACCAGTTCTAGATTATTCTACAGGGGAATGGCTTGTGTTCTACATGATCCCAGTTCCTGTCAAGTTGACAGTCAACAATAACCATAGGTTAGGACAGAAGAAACCATTGGGTTTTGTTTTTTCATATGATGCTATTTTTCTTCAATAAGTAATGAGTGTAATTATGATTGACTTTATTCTGTAATAGTCCTGTTACTTTAAATATGACTTTTTAAACTTAAAAAGTACAATCATATTTATAAACAAGCAGTCAGGGTGAAAAGAAACCATTTTGTTTTTAATCACACATGAATTTTCTTTGTAACTGGATGAACTAAAAGAATTATTCATTCTGTTGCAATTAAAAAGAGGCAGCAGAGTAGAAAATTTATTTAATACAAAAACCAAAATGAGCTCTGTGGATGTATATGAATATGACAGTTCCCATGTTGTAAGAATTTCTTTTAAGCTAGAACAATTGCTGAAAAATCCAGTATGTCTGTTACTCTCAGTGTGTGACTGTGTCATAGGTGGCCATTGTCTGGCATTTCTGAAGCTGGAGATGTATTTTGGTGACTGGCTTCAGGAATATTGGATACACAAACACTCAGAGGGTGAAATTACTAACAAATAAAGGGTAAACTTGTCAAGTATTAACTATCACATTCCCCATCTCTGGTCCAGATGCTCACCACTAGGCAGCCACACTGGGTAACTTTTGAAAACTAGACAATTTTTGGGGAAAGCTCATAATCCTTATGATGAAACTGACAGTGAGTTTTGCAGCAGTGAATATTTCAAACTGATTTATAAAAATTAAAATGTACTATTATTGTGTGTTTCCAGGTGTGTGCATGCATGTATATGGTTATACACACATACACAGACACACATACAGACATACATAGACATAGACAGACAGATAGATGGACACACACAGACACACAGACTCACATAGACATAGACAGATAGATGGACACACACACATAGACATACATAGATAGATGGACACACACACACACACACACACACACACACACACACACACACACACGCAAGCTATAGCACCCATGTGGAGATCAGCAAGCAACTTTATGGAGTAGGTTCTTTCTTGCTACCTTGATAGGGGCTCCAGGGGTCAAACTGAAGTCATGAAGCTTGTGTGGCGAGCACCTTTACTTTCTGGGCCATCTGGCCTGCTCTCAAGTTGCATTTTCCTCTCTCAGCATTATTAATAAATTAATGGAATTTTGAAATGTGATTCTCATCTACTATTCCTCAGTAGCCATTCTGGTCACTTATTTTAGCTCAATACAAACAATTTTAGCAATTGATGCTATAGTAAACTTTTTCTTAACAGAAAATTTATGTTCTGGAAAACAAATAGCTTTTTGTCTTTAGTAACAAAACCTGACTTGAAAGGTTAGAAATTGCTATTAGTATTTTAAACCAAATAATGAGCTTCAGCAAATATTATTTTTCTTGGACTAGAATAGTAGTTTTGTCTAATCAATTTCTCCAGCTACCAGTAAATTTTGGTCCCTGAAGTTTTTCATTCATATATGCTAGATTTATAGTTCAACAAAATTTTCCTATTTGTTCTAATTAAATATGCCCTTGTAGATCACAATTGCATATATAAGAATTGCTCATACACTGTACATTACACTATAAATGGCCCATGAAAGAAAACATTGTAACCAATTTAATAACAAATAAAGACCTTTTCACACAACATCAGTTAGTTTGTTGATTGATATGATAAATTTGTAATTTTTTAAAATCTGGGAATATTTTCTTTTTAATTAAGACCACAAAGAATAAGTTGATTTTCCTTTATTATACTTGAATAAGAACAATTAAAATTAAAATAGGAGCATATTGTCTATATCTTTAAAATGGTGTATCTGATCTAAAAGCCAGTGAGATGAAGATCTATGTTAATTCACTTGAAATCTCAATTATGGCCCAGTCAAGATTAATGACTCCCTTAATTATGCCTTCAACAGGAATTGCTCAAGCTGTGGAAACATGAGTGTAAACGTGTGATAGCTGACCGCTTCACCACATCCAGTGATGTGACTTGGTTTGATAAGGCTTTAGTCAGTCTTGTCAAGGAGGAGTTTGATGAAGAGAGAATGCTGGTAGTGGATTGTGGCATTGATACTTATTTTGTGGATTTCTTGAGAGATGCACCAGAAGTTACAGGTAAACTGTTGAAGAGGAGTTTAAAATTCTCCAAAAGGTAGTCTCAATGGAGAGCTAAAAGAAGAAGATTTGTGCATTTTCAGGGCTTCAGTTTCTAAAAGTGAATTAATTACCTTTATGTTGATCACATTTGCATATATAACTGAATAGAGATGTGGGGTAGGGTAGAACATGCCTAGGACTTGTAGCCTGTCAGAGGTACAGAGAAAGGATTCAATATTGGTGGATCGAATGTCTCTTGAACCTCATTGTCTTCCTGTTGGCAGATAGGAATGTGAATATCACCATAGCATGTGCACTGGGAATAAATGAAGTGTTATTTGTGGAATGTGTGGGCAAATGCAGGCCATAGTAACTGTCAAGCAAATTGCAGGAAGACTGGCAATGATAATTTTTATTCAGGTCATTTGAATTCTATGAAAAGCGCAGTGTATATAACTGAGAAGAAACGAATGATATGAGGCAGCCTTTTGTGGTTGGCTTCATGAAAAGGAAAGGTCTTATTTTTATTTGTAAAAACAGACAATGCTCTGACTTTCACATCAGAACTGACTGGTTGTAAAATGAATATTATTGTTCATTTAAAAAAACTGTTTCTAAAACTAGAAATGGATTTTTGATCAATTTTCACATTTAAAGGGCTGTTGGCATTGGCAATATAGCTCAGTTGGTAGGTACAGTGTTTGCCCACCATACATAAAGCTTTAGACTTCAGAGTCAGGGAGTGTGTGTGTGTGTGTGTGTGTGTGTGTGTGTGTGTGTGTGTGTACAAGCCTGTTATCCCAACCATTGGAAGGCCAGAAGAGCTAAAGCCATCATTGACTTATCTGGCATTCTAGGATAATGCAGCTATAGCTTCTAAAAGGTTGAGAGTGACTACAACATCTCTGATTTGCATGACAGCAAAGTGTGTGACCCATCAAAAGTTTATGAGTGACAACTACAAAAGGGCATCTTTGTAGTTGGAAAGAAGTGGGCACATTTCTTGTAAATAAAGTCAAGTATGTACAAAAGTCTGGCGGGGCATTTGGGAAAATAACAAGAATCTGTCTTGTGTTTATTACTCATTTGTATCTCATATTCTCTGAGAAGGATGACTGGATAGATTGTTCTTTTCAAGGAGCAAATAATAAGTTCTCCATCTGGGAAGAGGGCAAGACCACAGGGAAATGTCTAACCTCCCATGACTTCAAAACACTTTATTTCGTGAAGCATGAGTTGAGCATTTATGAGAGGGTTTCTCTATATTTCTCCCAAAATGTCATGTAATTTCTCCTAAAATGTCGTGTAATTCTTGACCTCTTGAGATTTTGATGTTAAGTTCCTATTTCTTTTGATTTTTATCTTAGCTATCAGGAACATGTCTCTAACCTGATCTTTAAGATACAATGTTGAATTGTAAGTTTTCATTAAATTATATGGAAAACATCATTTGAAACTGATTCTTTCTAGAAAAGAAAGAACTATCTGCCTATTATTATGAAAATACTAATACTTCTACTATTGTCTGCTTTTGTTTTCTTAAAAATTTACAATATTATGTTTTAATGAAAAACATTAATATTAAGTTGTAGCACTTTGAGTGTGTTAATTTAGGCAGAAGTAGTCAAGTTCAGTGATTTGAGGAAATTTACTGCTTCTTACTAAGGTGAAACATCGGAGGAGACTGATGCTGAAATACCAAAGCTTTATGAGCCAATCGAATCCCTTAATCATCTGAGAGAACGTTTGAATGTATTCCTGCAGCTCTACAATGAGAGCATTCGCGGCACTGCCATGGATATGGTGTTCTTCATGGATGCAATGGTCCACTTAGTCAAGGTACAGTAGCCTCACCAAGGAGTGGATCACAGGATTTCACCCTGAGTAACCTCCTTTCTTAATTTTCACCTCTTAGAAGAGTACCTAGTTTAAAAGTGAACTCATTGTTACATTTCAACTGAATTTCTAGGCTGAACGCAACATGTCACACATTATAGGCTTAAAATAAGTGCATGTATATTTCCAATGTGTGATATGATGTGAGAATTTTATTCAGTGTTGATATTCAGCTTCTGGCTCAGTGTTTTTGCTACACAGGATGAATGTGGTTTATTTGAGTTCAAAGAACAAAGTCTGTTTATTTATATATCATCCAAAGAATAGCACTCTGAAGTAGTGTCTAAGCCTAAAGGACATCAAGTGTAATAAGTGAGGCAGAAAATACCACAGCATTCCACTCACATTAGGCACGTAGTGTAGACATTCACAGAGACAGAAAGAAGAATGGAGAATGCCAGGGCTGGATGGAGAAGGAAATTGTGTGTCAGTGGTTAATGTGTAGGATTTTAGTTTTGCAGGAAGAAAAGAGATATGGAAGTAGATGATGGTATTAATGGCTACACAACAGTGCATATCTACTTAAATTATTAAATTATACATTTTAATTAGTTATGATAGAGAATTTTGTTACAGGCATTGGTGTTATCATCTGCTTTTCTTAAAAGTGCTATGACCAAGTATGTGATGAGAACAGCTTAAAGGATGATTTTGTTTTTTTTTGCTTACTGTTTGTAGGAATACAGTTTACCATGATGTCAAGAGCCTGAGGTAGCTGGTCACTTGCATCTGCAATCAAGAAGCAGAGAGAGCAAGAAATGCAAGCTTTCAGCTTTTTATGTAGTCTAGGACCCAAGCCCATGGCATGATGATATCCACATTTAGAATGGTTCTTTTTATTTCAATTATTCTAATTTAGAAAATCTTTCAAAGTACAGTTTAGAGATGTATTTTGGTAGTGGCTATACATTTATTGAAATTACAAAATAAAGATTAGCCATCACCTGTATTTTATAATCAAAGCTAAAAAATGTGAAATCAGATAAAAAACGACAACAAAAAGCCAAAAACAAAACAGTGCAGAAAACAGTAGAAGTGGAACATGTTGAGCTAAGAGAAGAAAATTTTGAAAGAGGATGATTAGCAAAACCTTTTCAGGATGTAAAGCCTTAGGAATCCTAGCCAGAGTTAGAGGGGGCATATGTTCAGCCTCCACTTCTTGCTGTCATTGGACTTAGCAAGGCAATTTTTGCAATACTCTTTATTAAATGTGTATTTTAGGAGGGAGAAGTTTAGCACACAAAGTGAAAAGGTCACCCAGAGTCCATGCTGTATCTTCCTCAAAAGAAGCTGTATGACTGATGGGAGTACTTTATTCTGTACCAGAAAAGCTAACTTAACGAACTACTACCAGGAGGCATCTGGGGATAGTCTGTGTCTACTGAGCAGGGTGGTGTAGAATCCTGATCCACCTTTTATCCTTTCTTTTCAAAAACCTTGGGTATTACCATCTTGTCAAGATTGGAAGGATTATGCACATTTTCTTCCACCATCTCTTATTCTTAAGCTGTTTTCTTCCTTTTGGTTTAAGCAATGTATTTTCACACGTGGAGCACATTGTAGTCAGTGGCATGCTCAGAGTTCTGAAGATAGGCATCACTCTACCATTTTTTTTCTGTCTTTCCTCGAATACTGTTTTAGGTTGCACATACTAAAAGGGCACCTCAAAGTCTCCTTCAGTTTTGTCAACAGAGGCAGCCAGTCTGGAATATGGGATTTTGAGGGCACCCCACAGTTGCCACCTGGTAGTGCAACCCAAATGCTGTCATGGTTCAGAAGTGCTCCATTCTCTTAAGCAGCTTGACTCTATATTCCAACCTTTAGTCATCTTTGTCTTTAAATATTTATTATTTTAAAATACATTTTTAAATTAAACTAGAATTACATCATTTTTCCTTCCATTTCTTCCTTCCATCCTTCCCCAGTACTCACCTTCTACTTTTCCTAATGTTCATCCATTCTCAAATTGATAGCTTCTTTTTTGATTATTATTACACACACTCACAAGGTGCTGAATCCAGTGTGTGTGTGTGTGTGTGTGTGTGTGTGTGTGTGTGTGTGTGTGTATGTGTGTGTGTGTGTGTGTGTGTGTGAGTGTGTTTTCAGGGATGAACACTTTGTATCACAAAACCAAAACCAATAGGAAGTCTCATCCCAGGAAGAGGCTAATCGTCCCTCTCCTATCAATTACCAGTTGTATTTGGCCTTACTTTTACACAAGTGTATAATATAATGGGGAATTTACATGTTGAAAGATGTGAGTCATTTTTACTTTGTGTTATAGATTTCTCGAGTCATTCGCACTCCTCGGGGAAATGCTCTCCTGGTTGGCGTGGGCGGATCAGGAAAACAGAGCCTGACGAGGTTGGCTTCGTTCATTGCTGGCTATACCTCTTTCCAGATCACTCTGACAAGGTAAGAGCTTTTATGTTACCATAAAATGGATTTTGAAGAAAGGTTCTCAGAGGTCAGCAGCAGTTAAGAATGCATTTTCTTATGTACCCTAAGAATCACAATAGCTTTCCTGCTTGAGTACTGACACGTCTTCACCTTTCAACCTTTGTCATGGACCAGAATATTTTCTATTAGTAACCTGCTTTTGAAATGGTTCAGCCTCTCACTACAGGGCATCGGTGCTTCTTTGGTTTTATGATTTAGGTAGTATAGGCATTAAGTGTATCTTCTGTATCTTTTAGAAGGCATTTATGTGGATGTTAATGAAGATTTTTAGCAATACTAATATAATGAAAAAATTTATGCATGCAAACACTGAAGAGTTTGTTGAATATTGAGTAGATACTGAACATTGTCTGGGGGATCAGGACTGTGTTAGTTTCCTCTTACTAGGAGAAAATAACTGATAATTAACTCAAGGAAGAAAGACTAATTTTGGTTCATGGTTTTAAACAAGGTCTGTTTAGCTCTGTTGTCTGTGGATCTGCAGTGAGGGAAAATCAAGATGGGCTGTGCATGGGTGTGTGGATAAGCAAGGTCGCCTGCAAATAGAGGAGAAAGAAATTAGTTAGGAGAGCAACAGGCACACACACACATACACACAACACATACACAAAACACATACATATAAAGAAAGACAGAGAGAAACACAGAGGCTGAGAGACACCAAGACATGTAGAAACAGAGAGAAACAGAATGAGACAGAGAGAAGGAGATATGGAGGGTAAGAAGGAGGAGCACATGTACATATTAATACCCCTTTCCCCACCAAGAGTAGCCCCCAAGACCCAGTGATCAAATTTTCTGCTGCTGTCATTTTTTATGGTTCTTTCACTTTCCAATGACACTGCACGCCAGGGACCAAGCCACCAGCACATGGGGTTTTTGGAGACAGTCCTGGACCAATGAATAGCACAGATAACTCTAACGAGGGCCATCATGATGCTTACACCAAATCAAAGAAGACAGATGATGAGCATTTCAATAAAATATACTCTGTGGGCACTATTTGGGTCTAGTAGGAAAATAAATACAGACACATCAGAAAAAGATTTGTGGAAGAAATAATATTAAAATGAAACCTATATCTGTAGGAATTCTAGAAGAAGAACAGTTCAGACATTTCTAAGCAAAAGCATTGACATTTTGAAGTTAACATCATGACAAGTTATTTTTGATCACCGGAAGAATCAAATATGGCTGAGTGTGGAACATGAGATGGCAAATAGGAATGCATGAGTCATGGAGGCACTTGAAGGTATATCACTAAGAGTAGTTAGGGAAGTACTGATAAGTTACCAGTGAAGGGTGTGTGTGTGTGTGTGTGTGTGTGTGTGTGTGTGTGTGTGTGTGTGTGTTTCTGTGTGTGTGTTTATAGGTAGAAAGCAGAATTTGTAAGTGAACAGGGAATATGACTCAGGAGTCAAACAAATTTTCATAAAGCCAATTTGGAAATTTTAGTTGAGATGAAATCATTAGACATGTGGGAGTAGGATGTCCTGTTTCTTTGACATCTGTAAGAAACATGTCTCTGACCTGTCTCATTGAAGAAGACCTATATGTACCTGGTAGCTTGGGGGCTGGAAGTTATTAAATACTGGAGTTGGAGATCCTGTTATTCAAGTGAAGGTTGTCATACTTGGTCTAAATTATAGGACTCTCTTGCAGAATAAATCCAAAGATTACTGTTTAATACATGTACTTGACTGACAGAGATAACCTTGGTAGCTATGTGCACAATTCTAGTTTGTGTGTAGACATTAAGCTAGGGAAACAAAATACTTGCAGAGGAATGAGATTTGATTCATGTATTTGTCACCAACATTAGTATAAAGCCTTATTGTTTTGAAATCACTTTTGCATATCTGAGCTAACCAAACTCTAAAAAGTTTGTTAGGAAGCCAGACAGCAATAGTCCATCTTGAAGCATGAGTTCAGAACCTGAGATTTGCTTGATACCAGAGAGAGTGGGGGAATTGATTGCACTGCAGGATTTGCAATCAATCCAGGTGTCCAGTCAAGTGTGACTCCTACTGTAGCCCAATGGCTCAATAAACACCTACAACTTTTATGGTGACAAATTGGTTCCTTTGCGTGTCACACTGAAAATGATCCATTACCAATGAGAGGAAAGGCAAGGTCTTCCTCACCTTCTCTTAGCCTTAAAGACACCATCTAATTCAATATGCCACAGATGGGTGGCCAAGACTGGTCTGAGCAGCCTCCCAGCTGGGATTTACAGCCCTTGGTTGTGTTATTTGAGGGCAGTAATTTTGCCCTTCCAGTCAAGAAGTTGTATGGCATGAGAGTTGCATTCTCTTTCACTAGCTCTTGTTCTCAACCTTGTGTGTGTGTGTGTGTGTGTGTGTGTGTGTGTGTGTGTGTGTGTGTGTGAGTACATTGGAGACCAGCGGTCAATCTTAGTCTCAGTGCGTTCTATCTTAGATTTTGGATGCAGACTTTCTCACTGAACCTAGAGCTATCCGTTCAGCTATAATATCTGGCCAGCAAGGGATAGACCCTCGTGACTCTGTCTCCTGAGCTCTAAGATTGGAGTTCTACATCCACTGTGCCCATTTTTATTTTAAACATGAGTCTGGGTGATGTAGCTCACGTCTTTGGCTTGTATTATAAGCACTTTATTGACTGAGATGTCTTCCCAGCACCTCCTCTCCCTTTTTAATGGGAAGATTGTGCCTTTAAAATACTTTTGTTTTATACTTAGCCATTGTTTCTGTAGAAGTCATCTAGAAATATTGATATCTGATGGTCCTGGTCAATTTTCTGTCAATTTGACATAACTTAGAGTTATTTGGCAAGGAGAAGCTCAATGGAGAAAATACCTCTGTCAGGCTGCCTGTAGGCAAGTCTGTATGGCATTATCTTTACTAATGACTGATGTGGAAGACACTAACTTACTCTGGGTGGGGCCACCCATGTATAGGTAGTGCTGGCTGTTATATGAAACCAGGATGAACAAGTTATGTAAACAAGCCAGTAAGCAGCAGTCTTTCATGGCTTTCACTTCAGTTACTGAGTCCAGGTTCCTGCCCTTTTTTTGATCATTTTTTTTTTTATTAAATCACAGCAATAGAAACCATAACTAAGATTACGGTTGTAGATTTAGTTTATGGAAATTAAAATGACAGTTTAGATGTTAATTATATATTTAATATCTTTAAAAGTAAAATCAAATAGCTAATGACTTCTGCATTTGTATTAACCTCTCTCTCTCTCTCTCTCTCTCTCTCTCTCTCTCTCTCTCACACACACACACACACACACACACACACACACGAGTTTAGTAACTCTAAGTCTCCATATATAAAACATTTTCTTTTATACTTTTGGCAATACTGGACTATTCCTTGAGGAGAGTGCTCTAGCATTTCTTGATTGTAGGATGATTTCTATGTGAGAGTTACTTTGGCGAGTGAAAGGATGTTTATGGTAGGGTGTATTTCAAATGTTTCCAGCTAGTACTGATTCAAGGTAGTGATTACTCTGAAACTAACTCTTTCATGTGGAATCTAAAGATATGAGAGTAGTAGTGCTTTGAGAGAGGAAAAGGGCACTGTGGGTCATGAGTTGGCTTCTCTCTCCCATATCATGACAGCTTGAATAGATTCAGGTTAGTCCAGTCCAGTCTATGAGGCATCTTCAATATGTTTTCTGCAGATGGATACTTAGTGCTTAATAGATCTTCTAATTTTATGTCCAACAAATGGTACCTCTATCAATGTGTATTTTCAAAATGGTATCTCCCCACAGTCACATGACATATGTGCATGCAAATGATATTTGCTTGTTATTTTTTTTTGAGGTTTTAGTTTCCCTTGGGGATATTTTTGTGTCTCTAAACATTAATTACAGTATCTGTGAAATATGAAATTAAAGAATAGGTTAACTCACACTCATAGATAACATGCATCCATCTGATGAAATAAAATCAGCATTGTTTGGTTGGCTAGGTAGTATGAGGCTCTTGATTTCCTATGGGAATATTTTAGTGACTGTGTGATCCTGTTTCTTTAGATCCTACAACACATTAAATCTGATGGAAGACCTAAAGGTTTTGTATAGGACTGCTGGCCAGCAAGGCAAAGGAATCACTTTCATTTTCACAGACAATGAGATTAAAGATGAGTCATTTTTGGAATATCTGAACAATGTTCTGTCATCAGGAGAGGTAGGAGCTCAGTTACATTTTTTTCTTTATTTATTTTGTATTTATCAAAAAAAACAGTAAAATGAATTTAAAATGCTGAAAAGTTAACAATAACTATAAAGACGATAAGAATCATAAGCATGACCTATCAAGGGTGATAATGCAAATAAGATTGCTACACATATATTTACTTTGTGTTCAGCTTTCCCTCTGAATTTTTTTTTCCAAACCTGTATATCCTTATTCAAGGTCCCTTCCCCCTCCCACCACATCTGATCATTTTTCTTCTCTGCAACTCCCTATCCCCTCCCTGGTCAGGGAGCAGACAGTCCTATGGTCCCATTGACCCAATAATGTTTGGGTCAGTCTCCACTCCTGGCCAAATCCAGTTTTGACCATCCTCCCTCAAGAGTGAGTCAGGTGTTCCTATAGTTGGAGTGGGATTCGAAGGGTCAGTCCAGGATGTTTCTGATCCCAAGCTGTTCAGTGGTTGTGGTTTGCAGCTTGGGCATGTTTGGCTATTTTTCTTGTTTGTTTGTTTAGAGACCACTAATGAGTGAGTACATCCCCTGCTTATCTTTCTGAGATTGTGATACCTCGCTCAGGAGGATTTTCTCCAAATCCATCCATTTGCCTCGAATTTTTGGATATCATTTTTTCTTACTGCTGAGTAGTATTCCATTGTGTAGATGTACCACAGTTTATTAATCCATTCTTCAGTTGAGGGACATCTACGTTGTTTCCAGGTTCTTGCTATTACGAATAATGCTGCTATGAACATAGTTGAGCTAATACCTTTGGAGTGTGAATGTGCCTCTTTAGGTATACACTCAGAAGTGGAATTGCTGGGTCCTTGGGGAGATTGATTCTCAATTTTCTGAGAAACCGCCATATTGCATTCCAAAGTGGCTGAACAAGCTTACACTCCCACCAACAATGGAGGAGTGTTCCCCTTGTTCCACATCCTCTCCAAAATTGGCTGTCATCTGTGCCTTTTATCTTAGGTGTTAGGTGGTATCTCAAAGTTGTTTTGATTTGCATTTCTCTGATAGCTAAAGATGAAGAGCACCTTTTCAGGTGCCTTTCAGCCATTCATAGATCCTCTGCTGAGAATTCCCTTTTTAGATCTGTACCCCATTTTTTGATAGGGTTATTCAAGGTTTTGGGCTCTAAATTCTTGAGCTCTTTATATACCGTAGAGATCAGTCCTCTGTCACTTGTAGGGTTGGTGAAAATCTTTTCCCATTCTGTAGACTGGCGTTTTGTCTTATTGACAGTGTCCTTGGCTTTGCAGAAACTTCCCAGCTTCAGGAGATCCCACTTATTGATTGTTGGTCTTAGTGTCTGTGCCACTGGTGTTATATTTAGGAAGTGGTCGCCTGTGCCAATTTGTAGAAGTGTATTTCCCACTTTCTTTTCTATCAAGTTCAAAGTGGTTGGGGTTAAGTTGAGGTCTTTGATCCACTTGGATTTGAGTTTTGTGCAGGGTGACAGGCTCAGATTTATTTGCATTTTTCTACACACTTCCATCCAGCTATGGCGACACCATTTGTTAAATATACTATCTTTTTTCCATTGAATGTTTTGGGTCTCTTTGTCAAAGATCGGGTGTTCATAGGTTTTTGAGTTAATGTCTGGATCCTCAATTCTATTCCATTGGTCCACAAGTCTGTTTTTATGCCAGTCCAGGCTGTTTTTATTACTGTAGCTCTATAGTATAGCTTGAAATCAGGGATGGTGATACCTCCTGAGGTTCTTTTGTTGAGTAAAATTGTTTTGGCAATCTTGGCTTTCCTGTTATTCCAAATGAAATTGAGTATTGTTCTTTCAAGGTCCAAAAAATATTGGGTTGGGATTTTGATAGGCAGTGCATTGAATCTGTAGATTGCCTTTGGTAGAATTGCCATTTTTACTATGTTGATCCTTCCAGTCCAGGAACATGGGAGAGCTTTCCATTTTCTGATATCCTCTTCAATTTCTTTCTTCAATGATTTAAAATTTTTGTCAAATAGGTCTGTTACTTCTTTGGTTATAGTTACTCCAAGGTATTTAATACTATTTTTAGCTAATATGAAGGGTAATGTTTCCCTTATTTCTTTTTCAGCTCTTCTATCTTTAGTGTATAGAAGGGCTACTGATTTCTTTGAGTTTATCTTGTATCCTGCAACATTGCTGAAGGTGTTTATCAGCTGTAACAGTTCCTTGGAAGAATTTTGTGGGTCACTTATGTACACAATCACATCATCTGCAAATAGAGATAGCTTCACTTCTTCTTTTCCAATTTGTATGCCCTTAATCTCTTTTCGTTCCCTTATTGCTTTAGCTAAAACTTCGAGAACTATATTGAATAGATAAGGGGAGAGAGGACATCCTTGTCTAGTTCCTGACTTTAGTGGGATTGCTTTGAGTTTTTCTCCATTAAGTTTGATACTGGCTGTC
>PVIH01016350.1:0-45940 GCA_004025045.1 Sigmodon hispidus
TGTGCAGCCAGTTTTAAGCTCAAGTCCTTCACTCAGCTAATGCCGCGTGGGCCTTCACCATAGGGCCACACACACGGAAGCAAGCTAGTCAATTCAGCACATCCCATGGATGGAGTTAATTATTACTAGAAGCATTCGCCATCAGGAAGGCGGGGAACAGGAGCCAGCGCCATCTTTAAGGTGCGGCAGCTCCCAACAACCATCTCTTGAGTATACAATTTTAATTCTCATTGGCCCAGACTTCAGGCATCCTTTGCCATCCAAATGTGAGCTCTTATGGTCTCCCATCTCTCCCCTCCCAAGTAAACATGCTGGAGAGGGTAAGAGGCTTATGGTCCACTATCTGCCCCTTAGAAACCTATGACCCTGTGTGGTAATTGACTTTGCCAGGCCAGTTGCCATGCAAAGTGAAGGCAATTGCCAACTCCATCACGTGGTGCTGGGACTCAGGAGATGTTTGAAAAGCAGGACAAGCCCTGCCTCGACCTGATATCCCAGACTTGGTTGACCCACTATGGGAAGCCTTATCCTCCTTGAGGAGTAGATGGTGGGGTGGTGTTGGGGGAAGCTGGGAGTGAGTGGAAGGAAAGGAGGGAAGGGAAATTGTAGTTGGTATGTTAAAGAAAACTTTTAAATAAAAAAAAAAAAGGCAAGACAAGCAGGAAGCTGGTTTTCTGCTGGAGAGCTGTAGAAGAGAACATAGTTGAAACAGACTCTGGTCTGTGGAAATTATCACAGAACCCAGAGCCTACTCCAGGAATATACACAACTAAAAGGCTAGCTGAGAAACTGAATTGAATATGAAATTCTATGCCAAGGCTCCAGGAACATAGAAGGACCTGGTGAACAGTCCCAGACACCTACAGGCCTTCTACCAATTCCAATCCCCCTTTCGTTTCTTTTTGTCCCAGCCTAGGCAGAATCCAGTTGTGTGGCCTCCTCCCTCATTTCTTGCCTTTTGAGACACCTCCAGGCCCTTATTCCCAGGCCCAGTGACCCGATCTTGTCTCTGTCTTTCATTCGATCATTCCCAGACATGCACTTCTGCAGCATATCCCAAGTGCAAAGCCTTGATATTTTCCATGACTTTTTATCAGGTCAAGTTTCTGGAACCATGGAAGCCATACACACTGTCTGTCTGACCTCCTAAAGCTTCGGCAAGCTGATAGAGAAGCCTCAGGATGACTTGATCTGCCTCCAGGAGCTGAAAATGACTGTCAGGTGGAAGCTACAAGATCTTAACAGGGAAGTTTTGTGGCTTGGTGTCTATCAAGGAAATACCCATCATCTGAGCAATGCTAAACTAAATTTAACCTTTAGATGATCACAACGGCTGGCAGTGGAAACTTGCCCCGTTACTATGAGCAGCAAGGCAGGAATCACACCAGTTCTCTGTCGTTTGCTTCTTCCCATATCACCCGGCGGCACCCAGCCAGCTTCTCACAAACTTAACCATCAGTTATTCACAATGGTCTTACCTACTCACAGTGCTGGCATCAGATGGACCATTTAAACACTTAAATTAGATGCTGCAGGACATCCTGTGCTAACAGATACACATAAATACATTATGGTCCCTCTGCATCAGTTTGGCTCATCAAAAGTAGCCTATCTTAAAGAAGCTGGAGCTTGCAAATAGATAATCTAGTCCACTGAGCCTAACTATAGCAAGAAATTCTGAGGCAATTACCAAGGGGAAAGATACTCGGTGGACCAAATACTCAGGCAACAGTGCAGGCAGCGGTTCACAGCAGCGGCCTGAAATGTTCACACTATTTGGTTCCCAACAGGGCTGGAAAATAGAGCAGTGTCACAAGTTGTCTGCTGTGTGTTTGACTGAGTCCACATGAGGGCTTCCTGAATTCCCAAGTAAAAGGCATAGCAATTCCACTGCAGCTGAGCTAGAGGCAAGTGCTGGCTCCCACCTGTGACTGGGAGCAGCTTGTAGGCTTTGTGAGATGGAGGAGTAACCCAGCTCTTCCTGAAGTCTTCTTGGCTGAGCCATAATCCTCTTTGCTGATGCTCACTGACTCCACCCCCTCTCTCGGAGCTAACAGTACCAAGGAGCTGATCAGTCTTGAAGTTACTTTGGTAGTCAAGGTCTCACCAGAAAGCTTAGGGTACCTATACACCCACTCCTGGAAAGTTCTCTTCTGGTTATTTCCCAACTTTATCCAAAAGATTCCCCAAACCCAGAATCTTGCTGGAAAAGGCAGTCAAGGCACATATAATAGACTTAAGGCTTCAGCAGGGGTCTCACAACCTTAGAAAGTGCCGTTTTGAGTGATGTCTCCAGACTATCCCTCTTCCTAAGTGTCAGCACATTTAGTAGAAAATGCAGGCAACTGAGAGACAGGCTGGGGGAGGGGAGGTGGGCAGGGATCATAAACCAGCTCCTCTTTACTAAACAACAGCTCTAACAGGGCATGTAGGGAAAGAAAGACTTCCTTTGTGCAGAAGCGACTAGGATTTGGATTGATCCCCTCCCCCCAAAAAAATGAACCCCTAAAACTAAAGAACGAGCTGCATTAGCAACCAGTTCAACACCAAATGGGGCACTACTGGGTTGAGGGTACCTCCTTCCTCCTGGGGCCAGCTCATCCCTGGAACAAGATTGGCAAGGAAATGCTCTCCCAAAAAGAAGGCTGATGCACTGCTGGGAAAGCCAAGTGGACCACACCCACCACCATTGCATGGTCAAGTGGATGTAAGTGAGCTAGCTTTTATTCACTAAGGGGTTAATAGAGCTTGAACATTCATGGAAATTTTAAGAGTGGTTTTCTGTTTGTTGAGACAAAGTCTTGCTCTGTATCCCAGGCTGGCCTCTCCAGCCCTGGGATGACAGGCAGGTGCCAGCCCACCTGGCTGCCAGAAATCTCCCAGCAGGACAGCAGATCACACATGGTGAGCTCCCTGTTCTCCAGACATCCCAGAGTCTCCAACGAGGGCTCATCACTGCCCAACCTGAACAAGACAAATGAATCGTGTATGTGCGAGAGAGAGAGAGAGAGAGAGAGAGAGAGAGAGAGAGAGAGAGAGAGAGAACGACATGTTTCCTCAGCTCTATTCCATTCATATGCCTTTTTCTAAATCACCAGGACACACACATACACAAACTCATCCCAGCTCATCCCTACCCACAACCTATGTTCACATTTTTAACCACAACCATCAGAAAACATCCAAACCCAATACACTCAGGACTCAAATCTAACGATTCTTGTGTAAGTAAGGATCTTTATTTAAGTGCCTGTGGTGTTGATGTTTCATTGAGGATTTGGAAGGTCACTGTCCTGCCCTTCTTGCCAGCGTCAGTGACTGGCAGCCGGATCCATGGTGTTGACACATAAGGCAGGAGAACCCAGCTTTTCTAGGTGGTTCAGCTATAGTCCTTGGACCCTTGAATGGGAAGTGGCAGGCTGTTCAAAGGTCCAAGGCTGAGAGGGCAGGATGCACAGCTTTGGGGGAGCAAGCTTCCTAGAGTCACCTCTGGGCTATGAGTTCATAGAGAGGACAGAGAGCTACCTGCTCTGCTTCCAGCCCTGGCCAACAGGGCAGACGGCTGAGAGAAGTCAACTGAGAGGCAGGGCAAAGGGGCCCAGAACAGTCCACCTCGTGATGGGTTAGGGTTGCAAAGCACCCGTGCCCAGCCGGGCTCTGGTGCCAGGGTGGCTCTTTCCACCTAGTGCCACCACCACACACAGCCCTAGTCAGAGACTGTAAAGTCTGACAGTGCGGCAGAGCTGGCCAAGGTGGGGGCTTTCATCCAAAGCAAGGGAGCAGGTCATCAAACAGACAAGTACACAAAGCCCAGAACAAAGAAAGGAGGCAAGGCAATAATAACAGCCACCTTTCCAGACATACTACCTTCCTGGGGTCCCAAAGGCACTGCTAGTAGGTTGCACAGCACACCAGCTACAGCAATATAGGAGGCACCATGAGGAGGCCTCTGTTAACCTGAGCAGTTAGTTCAGGGCCCGCTTTCCTCAGGCATCCCTGGGTCCAGCTCCCAGGCTAGATGCAATGGGCCCCCGAGGCTTCCAGTCCAGCCTAGTCCAACCTAGCCTGAACTGACTTCCAACAGAGTCCCTGAGACTGTCCCCTTTTACTTCAGTTTTCAGGCAACCTAACTACCATTCATTTAAATTACCACAGTGATTTCTCCTTAGTATTATATTCCTAAAACAGACAACACTGCACTGAGGCAGGACAGAGAAACATTTTTACAGCACACACACAAAAGAAAAAAAAAATCACCAAAAGCTGCCTGGCACTGTCCATTCCCATGAGAAGAGCAATAGGTGTACAAACCCCTACACACTCACCGAAGTGGTATAATCCCTGAAAATTTGAAATTCATTTGTGGAGTAGCCATTCCTATTTATGCTGAGCCTCTAAGAAGGGGTAGGGTTGGGTGGGAAACGTGTATCTGCTCTGAAATAACACAGAGCTATCACCCAGAGAAAGGCAGACCTAATAATGATGGAAAAAATCTAGGAGAGCAAAATGTCAAGAATCTCCAAGTACATCTGAATGTCCTTCAGGCTTTTGAGGGTGAGAGTGTGGGTGTGTATGGTGTGTGTGTATGTATGTGTATGTGGTGTGTGTGCATGCATGTGTGTGTGTGTGTGTGTGTGTGTGTGTGTGTGTGTGTTGGTAAATGTGTGTAGGGATCGGAAATGAACCTGGGGCCTTGTTCCTCTGGAGTCATCCAATGTTTCTGTGACCAGGTGTCTTCACCGGAACTCAACCACTAGGCTAGGCTGGCTGAGTACTCATCCCCAGGGATTCACCTCTGTCCCCAGTGCTGAATTAGAGATGTGGGCCATCATACTTGTTTTATTTCAATGTGAGCTCTAGGGATAAAACTCACGTCCCCTGCTTATAAGATAATCAGGTTATGAGCTAACCTATTTCCCTAGCCCTGGTTTTTAAAATTATTGATCTTCTTAATTGTAGCTTTACTATTATATTTTAAGTTGTTCTTTAAAAAAATTCTTTGAAATCCGTTGCCATCTTCACCTCTTAGGAAGGTAGAAACTCCCTCAAGGAAATGCAAAGAGCATTTCAAAGGCATCCACAGTGACTGAGGTGCCTCTGATCTGGTAAGTGGGGACAGACTTGATGGTGCCATTCCAAGAAGATGCTAGACACATTGAGTGGGTCCAGAGTTTCATAAATAATATTGATTTTTGTTTCAACACCACAGGTGAGAGATGGTGTCCAGACCTTCATGTCCCATGCTACAGCTGATCAGCTTCCCCTGGGATGCTGACATGCCTGGAAAGTTTTACCTGAAAGAAAAGAAAGGAGGAGAATCACTACTTCTGGCAGAGCACACTGTCACACTGTCCCTTTTCCTATCCCTGCCATCTGAGTAGTCATCATCATCACCATCACCACCATCATCATCACCACCACCATCATCATCATCACCACCACCATCATCATCACCACCACCATCATCATCATCACCACCACCATCATCATCACCATCATCATCATCACCATCATCTTCATCGTCCTCTACAGCCCTTGACGTGCTCCTCAACGATGAAGGTTTTTTTAATGGCCATTCTCACTCCAGCTCTCACACAGGACTGACTCCCAGGGACTCTCCCTCCACACACAGCCCCCACACCCCTTAGAACACAAGCTGTTTTCTCCTTAAATCCCTGCTTCTAGCCCTCCCACGGGTGCACGGATGTTTAGGCTGAGTGTCAACAAATTTAAATTTTACCCAAGAGTAACTATTCCCTTGTAGATCAGGCAGTTTCTGTGTCAACTATGAACCAACCCTGTCATCAAAACAGCAGCCAGGGACAGCCCAGAATGCCTGCTGATAGCTGGGTTCCAATAAAACTTTATGAGTACTGAACTCTGAATTAAATTCAACTTTTATGTATCCTGAAATGCTATTCTCCTTTTGACTCTTTTTCAAACATGAAAATGTAGAAATTCAAACTGGCACATCAGCACAGACTTACAATCCCAGCAGTTGGGAAGCAAAGGTAAGAAGGCCATGAGATTCAGAAAAGCCTTGAGCTGCACAGTGAGACCTGGGCCCACACAGAGCAAAAGGCAGAACTTGTACTTGATTTGTGAGCTCCTGTGATAGCCTGGGATCCACAATGTCTCCCCTCAGCCCCGAGTCAGGCAGACTGGAACTGTTGCAAGGCAGCAGAACCTGTCAGAAGTGAAGCCCAATGAGAGGCCTCCAGGTTGCTGGGGACACATGGGCAGGAATTATGGGATTCCAATCTCTCCCTTTTGTTCCCTGGCTCATGATGTAGTGAGAGGTTTTGTTCTACCACCACTGGGCAAACCAACCATGGACTAAAACCTACAACTCTATGAGCCAAATAAACCTTTAGTCTCAAGTATTTTGTTACAGTAACAAGAGTTACAAACCTGATGAGTGCAAAACGTACTTGGCCCACTGGCTGTAGTTGGTGAGCCAGGCCTATGTAAGCGTATGACTGGTGTCTGTCTCCTACTCAGACTGAACAGGCAGGACCCACGTGTGAGCCTGTTCATCTTCAAACTCCAGCTCTAACTCAGCAGGGGAACAAGAAATATTTTACCATGAGTGAAAACTTAGGAGCTACGTCAAAGGCGCTTAGGAAAGGAGGGAAACGGACCCATTGAAGCTGCTTCCTCCATCAGTATTGGATTATGGACCTTACGTAACCATCCATGGAAAAGCAAAAGCGTCATGGAATTTCAGGACGGGTGACTGCTTCAGAGATCAGTCAGGCAAGAGTACAGAGCAATCTCCACAGCTACATCAAAACAAACGTCTTGCTGACGCCAGCAAGAGCTGGTGGAGAAGAACAGCAGAGCATAGGGACATACTGAACAACACATGGCACTGTCGCCTGCCTGGGTGCTCAGGTACAGTTGCCAGGTGAGCACTCATCTCACGGGTCCCAGAAGCACCTGGATGGAGCCTCTGGCATGGCCTGTACCTTCATCCCACGAGCTGCTTACCCCCAACCCCCATACCTCTAGGAATAACCAGCCCCATGCATACACAGGAGAGCTAAAGAGCAAAGGGGCATTGCCAGCTCTCATGAGCGGCTTCTTTCATGCAGAAGTAAAGCCCGGGGTCATGAGATAAGCAGAGGAGCCTCCAGAACCCAAACATTCCCAAGCTCCTTAGGGAAGAAAGCACAGAAGACATTGCCACTAGAAAGGTGCTAACACCTTCCTTTAAGAAGCACTGAATCCAGACCCAACCTTAGAGAAGGGGAGTCAGCTCTGCTTCCACTCAGCCGTGGCTCTCCACAGGTCTGACTGCCCTGGAGAACAGAGCAGGCACAATCTCCTGTCAGTGATATCAAATAGTCCTACAGCAAGTTCTAGACACAAAAAAAGAATGGGCAAGCCGGCTTAGAATGCTGGTCCGCACCCTAGAGGAGCCACACTGTTTGCACACACAGGAAGCCCATCCCAGCAGGAGGAAGCGCTGGCAGGGGCAGCAGCAGCCTGGTACCTTGGGTGGGCTTTCCCAGCTGCTAGGTACCTTGGGCTGCGCACAACAACACAGAGCCAGGCTGCCTGCCATATAACCAGAGGAGTCCATGTGTGCCTGTCCTCCAGGGAATGTACAATAAAAGTCTCCCATGATAAACTAAGGATTTGCAGAAACCCAAAACACTGACTGCAACTGTGCACCCGGCCAACCAAGCATAAAACACAAAATCCAAACGCCTCCTGAAATATGGAACTATTCCAAAATTCCAGGGCTCTGCATATTCCATGTAATTATTTTCCCCGATTTAAAGCACCCCAGCTGTATGAAGCATATAAAGAAGGCTGCTGAGCTGGGGGTGAAATTTGGTGAGAGTGTCTGGCCAGCATGCATGCGACCCTAAATTTGATATCCAGAACTAGAGTTGGGGATGCTGTTCACAGAAGCCTCCCTGGCCTGTGACCTCTTCTCTACATGACTGGAAACTTAGGGAAAACAAGCCTGGCTGATCCACAGGGGCTCAAAGTTACAAGATCTGTCCAGAAAGTGACAATACAATAAGTGGCATCAGACCCCCCTCACTACCCTGGTACCAAGCATTCCATCATAAAATAACCCAAAACCATGATTCATTCACATCTGATTTCAATGTGTGTGTTTCCTGAGGAGAAGCATTTGGTGGACAGGAAAAACAAGTCCCTATGAATAGGCTATCAGTGTGTAGACAAGTCCTCAAAAACACCACATGAAACAGAAAGATGACCTTAAAAATCTTCATTCTTTTATACTTACTGAAATAAAAAGCTGTTCACCATATGCCATTCGGGGGTGGGGGGAGTGCCCCAAATCAGCCTTTGTAACATGGGCCTATTTCAAATGAAAAAGAAAACCCCACAGATGTATATTCACACACTCTCTAGTGGCTGCTGCTAAGTAATAAGATGGCAGAGAATTCATTTCCCCCACTTCTCACCGGTGGATCCTTTAAATCTGTACATTAGAAAAAGCTACTTAGCCTCCCAGTGGTCAGTCTTCTCTGGATTGCCATGGCCTGATGCCTGACCAACTCACCTCCACGTTCATTCACGGCCTCATTTCACTTCAGGACACAGGGGAGGCAGGGCTGGGCCTGGCAACAGTTCTGAATGTCTATGGAGGCCATGTCACAGGCTGCCCCAAAACAAATGCCAGCTCCAGCTGGGAAGTCTAACAATGACTAAATGGGCTACATATTCCATGAAAGAAACAGCAGTGATGGAATCCACTAAAACAAAGTGGAGGGATGGTGTGCTGGCTGGCTTTGTGTGTCAATTTGATGCAAGCTGGAGTCACCAGAGAGGAAAGAGCCTCCGTTGAGGAAATGCCTCCATGAGATCTAGCTGTGAAACAGTTTCTCAGTTAGTGACCAATGGGAGAGGGCCCAGCCCATGGTGGGTGGAACCATCCCTGGGCTGATGGTGGTCCTGGGTTCTATAAGAAATCAGGCTGAGCAAGCTAGAAGAAGCAAACCAGTAAGCACCATCCCTCCATGGCCTCTGCATCATCTCCTGCCTCCAGGATCTTTCTCTGTTTGAGTTCCTGTTCTGACTTCCTTCAGTGACGAACAGCAGTGCTGAAGTGTAAGCCAATAAACCCTTTCCTCCCCAACTTGCTTTTTGGTCATGGAGTTTCATCACTGCAATAGAAACCCTAACTAAGATCAACACCAGTTGAAAACTGATAATCACAGAGAGTATCAAAGAAGCCCAAAGGGGATTCTACACATCGAGTAGCAAGGCTGTGCAAGGGGGAAAATAAAAAATAATATTAAATAGTAATGCAAAAGAGCCAGGCATGGTGGCACACACATTTAATCTCAGCATTCAGGGAGCAGAATCATGCGGATCTCTGTATTTGAGGGCAGCCTGATCTACATAGCAAGTCCCAGACCAGTCAGGGCTACACAAAGACTTTCAAAAGAGAAAAGAGAGACCAGAGCTGCACATATCACAAACGTTTACAAGATTAAAGAAGAAGGTTGTGAACAACTGTACAAAAACAGGTTTGTAATCTTTAACAGAAATGGACAAAATGCTCCAAAACTACTTTTGATCAAAACTGACCCAAGAAGAAATAAAGACTGAATATTCTTGGAACTACTCAAGGAATTGAATGTCACTGATACTGAAACCTGCACACAGACTGTCTCAGGTGCGGTTCATTTTTGGTATGCTCAACCAAACACTTAAGAAACTAACGGTTCTGGTCCACAAACAAGTCCAGAGAAGGAAACATGCCCTGCACATTTTATGAGGCCAGCATAACTTTCATAAGAGCCTGGCAAACTAGTAACAAAACAAAAGGCCAGCCACTGAGTGAAAGGAAACCTTGTACAATACAATGCATGTGGAAAGGGAACATATGACCCAGGTCTTAACTTCAGAATCCTGAACTGACTGCATAGTAAAAATTTAATAACTATAAATTCACCACCATAACTGGTTAAAGGAACAGGTCTGACCTGCTCAACAGAGCTAGAGAAAGGAATAAAGTTCAAAGGTAACGTAGAGAGATAGAGGAAATAGCAAACCTCACTCAAGTGATCAAACATTGAATGCAAACCCTTTAAGACCAGGAGTACAAGAGCAAAGCTGCTACCATCACTTCTGACACACAAGCACTAGGCAGAGAGAGCTGACTGAGCCTGGTATGGTCCTTTGAAACCTCAAAGCTGACCCCCAGCGACACACCTCCTCTAGCAAGGCCACACCCCCTCATCCTTCCCAAACAGTTCCACCACCTGAGAACCATTGCCGTTCAAACCAAACAGACCCACATGGTGGAATGAGAGAACTGACTCTTGCAAACTGCCATGCCATTTCTGTATGTATGCTCATGTGCATGCATGCATGTACACACACACAGAGATCATTTTTCAATAAAATAAGGCTATCAGAGATAAGGTCACAAATGGAGTGACCACAGTGTATATAAAAACTTGTTTTTGATGTCCACAAAGTGACAACAGAAAAAACCAGAGTGCCCAAGAGCAGACAGACACTCAACATGGAGGTGGAGTCCATGGGACTAGGGCTCACAATGGCCAACAACTCAGAAGACCCAATTAATACAAATGGATTTGCTGGGTCCTGAGTTTCTATCTAGAATAGAAAAAAAAAAATGAGAGACACCAAGGGGCTGGGGTAAGCAAACCCAGATCTTGTATCAGACATCACCAGGTGCCAAGAGGGGAGTGCCTGTGAAATGCCCATGTGTGGGTACATAGTTTCCCTCTCATCCTTGATTCGCACTTGGCCTTTCAAAAAAACAATTCTTTCTCCTACATGAATGTCTACCAAGTGGTTCAGTTCTGTCCATTGCTTCCAGCGCCTGATGAGTTTCAGAGCTAGCAGCCACACCAATCCAGAACTGACAGTCAGCCCAGAAGAAGAATTTGTCCCAGTTTGAAGAATTGAGATACATGTGGACATATTTTAGGCTATTTTAACACTGGCATCTAGGCCCTCAAAGAATGGATTCCTTCCCCATCTCAAGTTCTAAACAGAATGTCTAAACAGACATTATAGTACCTTGTTTAAGTACACACACACACACACACACACACACACACACACACACACACACTCATATACATACACAAGTAAATAAAATTCAAATGTGATTCATTAACAAACTCTGTATCTAAAGCTAATATGCCAGGAAGCAATCATGATAATGCATACTTTTTTTTTTTCAGGGTAAGCATTTACCCGCCAGCCCTGCTCCTCTCGATTTCTGGGTACTGCTACCAAGGCAGTGACAGAAACATATCCCTCCACAATAAGAACGTCTCAGAGCCTAACATTTAACAAGAGCACAAGGAACATCCCACCAGACACAGCCCAGGAGGAAACCTCTATCCCCAGCCCGCACCTATACTTGATGTCAAATACTGTGGCATCCTCATCTTCATCGTCCTCCTCATTCAGTGGGGCCATCTCCACACGCTCAGCAGGAGTGGTAATGATGTCATACTTGCGGGTCTTCTTCAATCTCTTTCCCAACCTGGAGGAGGAGAAGCATATTCATGAGACCATGCCTGTAAGAGATGCTGTGAGGCCAAGCCTCCGTACAGATGCAGCAGCTCATGTCGAGATAAGTTCACATCTGTAGACAAAGCCTGCTACCTTCAGACAGGTGCTGCCGCTGTGCCCAGAAGGCTTGGGTAAGGTCCCAGAAGTTGAGGGCTGGACAGAGAACTCAGGGTACCTCACTTGGAAAAGCATGAAGATCGCACTTACCCCTCAGTTGTAAAAGAAAGGTCAAATTCCAGATGGGTATAATGACCCTCCTGAAATTTCAGCACTCAGAAGCCAGGCAGAGAATTCCTAGAGCAAGATGGCTAGCTAGACTAGCCAAGAGGAAAGCTTCCAACTCAGTGAGAAACCCTGCCTTGTAAACCAGTAAGCAATTGAGGAAGACCCCACAATAGATACTCAAGCAAACACACACATACCCCACAGATAACATACATAAATACACACACACATACACACACCACAGATACATACATGCATACATATATACATACGGCGGGGGTAAGAAACAACCCAGGCATCCATAGTGTCCACAGGACTGAGTGAGTTACCAACCCTTCCCACCTTCACACCTTCCCAAAGCAGTTATCTGAGCACCAACAACTCAATAACTGAGAGAAATGCTATTCGAATGCAGCAGTTCAAAAAGATAGCATTCATGTAAAACAATGCATGAAGAGCAAAAGGACAGCCTGGCTGGAGGTGCAAGTGCCACCTATGGGATCTGGGTTAAAGTCCAGACAAGTTCTACTTAAGTGAGCTACTCTCATAAATAAAACAGAATAGGAGCAACCTTCCTGAAATTTGAGGAATGGTCTCTGGGGTGACTGATGCCCTTAACAGAGCAAGCCTGCATACAGGATGCTCTTGGCATAAGTTAGTTTGAGTTGATAATAACAAATACAGAAATCTCACATGCTCCAGCTTCTCTCCTAAAATTAGGCTCTGTAAAAATGAGTCTATATTTGAAACATGGTGAGGGTTATTCTACTACACTGTTACCTACAGTATGGCACAGGGACACAGTGGACCAAGTAAAAAGAGCTGACACAGCCCCTAGCATCCAACTCCCTGAATGAAGACTGCAGTACTTCTCAGGGTGTTTGGAAAATGCAAGATGCCACTCAAAAATATGTCCTCTTCTGATGACCACTGATGCTCTCTGAGCCTGTTCCTCTGTGATCTTGGATCTGTTCCCAATGCTTTGAATTCTCTGCCAGCCTCCTCTTAAGAAAATCGGATGCTCTCTATGAAAAGGCAGCCAATCCAAAACATCCTAAGTGGGGCACTGAAGAGTCTTCCTGCAGATGGCAAGCTGTTCCCCCGAGACCACTTGTCAAAGGCACCGGCAGATCTTTTTACCTCTTGCCAAGAAAAACCCTCAACTCCTCAAAAAGCATCAAAACAGAACCTCACCTTTAGGTCCTCTAAAATGTCTTAGGGAACAGCAGCATATTCTTGGCTTACCTACTATGAATTACCAAAAATAGGACTTAGCAAACTCTCATGTCATTTACATAGCAATTTTTAGCACCGCATCTCTAGTATAAATCAACCTATGCAATCTATAGGACTTTCTCATCCAGGCCTTTCAAGTGCAAGGCTGTTTTCTCTAGACTGGAACATTTCTTAAGGAGGGAAAAGGCAGGCTGAGGAAACTCAAAAGCTACAAGAGAGAAAGCCTCATGAGGCTCCTTCCCCAGATTACAGAAGCAGAGAACCATTTCTGGGGGTAGAGGGCTCTTCTGTGGTGTTGATGCCTACAAGCTGCAGGGAACACTAGGGGTGCATAGTGGAATGGGTTCTTCGTGGTGCATGCCTCTAAGTCACCCATCTCCTATAAGTAACTCTAAATAAGTTCACTGATCACCAAGGTAGGCTTACATGAAATAATTCCTTCTGTCTGTTGTTGGGGTGCCATCTGGGGTGAACACGTCCTCCTCCCAAGAAGTCACACAGCAGCCCAGACAGAGGAAAGACCTTAGCAAATGAGAACCTAGCAACGAAATGCAGCAATCTGAGGTCTCACTGCAGAGTAACCTTTCCTCCCAACTGTCCTCACAGGCATGCCCATGGGCACAGACAGGTCTGCCTGCATTCCAAAATTAGGATGAAGAATTGTGCAAATGTCAAGCCTAACAGCAAGACATTAGACCAAAGGGTCATACCTAGCTGCCTTGTCATAAATGAGATCTTGAGTGCCCGAGGTTTATAGACAGGGCTTGCAAAGCCACTAGCTTGCAGCTCTAGGCTCTGAGAACCAGAGGCTATGGCCCCAGGCCTTCAAACCCACTGACTTAGGTGCTCTGAGCTTTGGTTGGCAGCAGCCTGATGCTGCCACTCCTGAGTATCAGGTGTTGGAACTATCAGCCTTTAACAGCTCTCAGGGATAGCAGGGTTTGGGTCCTTCATATCTTCTCACCTTCAATAATTTCATCTTTCCATAGTGACTGTTCCTGGCCACCCCCTGAAACCCCACAAGTGTCTTATTGCTGCCTCAGAATGGACAGGTACAACCAGCCCAGCCCACTCTAATCATGACACAGAGCACCGATAGGCAATAAAAGGCCATTTGAAGGAAGCCTTTATTGGGCCTAATGTTAAAATATGATGGGGGTATACAGCAAAAAAACTCCCAGACTAACCCAAGAGCAGTGGAAAACAGCCTGTTTATACAAACAGAAGAATACATGGCATCCTTGCACATAGATCATAATTCTGCCCATCAGCCCTTACATATTACTAACCACAGTCCTCAGAAACTAATCATAGGCTTCACACCAGAGGAATTGTAGACTTCCAGCTGAATAGCTGGAAGAGTGCTTTCCCCTACTGTCCTGAGTGAGAATAGCTGTAAGGTGGGCAGCAGCATCCAGACTCCATCCAGGACCATCTTGCCTGGAGCAGAGTCTTCCAAACACAATGCACTTTGCCCAGAATGGTCTTGGCTGGTAGAGGCCTCCTGAACCAGAGCTCTGTGGCTTCAGTAGCAGCCTTCTTTGCAGCAGGGATTTAATTTCTTCAAGGTACTCAAAGCGGCTGGGATATCATGATAGCCTATGTATGGAAAAGTTGCCCCCAGCTAGGCATGGCAGTGCAATCTCAACACTCAGGAGACAGGTAGATGGACCAGGATTTCAAGGTCAGCCTTGGCTACACAAGCACTAGCCTGTGCTCCCTAAGACCCTAACTCAGAATAAAGGAAGTGAGGAAGAGCCTACTCCATCAGCAGTTCCTTAGTCAAGGCAGCCAGACCCAAGGGAAGATCCTAACAGATATCCCCTAATGCTACAACAAGGCTGACCCTCGCTAGCTTAGTTTATTTGAAGAAGTAAATACTAAACAGTGCTTATATAATAAAATTAACAGTCTTGATAGTACTTAAAACTGCTTAACTCCAAGCCAAATAAATGCCCTTAAGGAGCACTGTGTCCTCCTATCAATCGCAATCTCACCAGTGACAATGGAAGCAGACTCTGTCCAGAAGCAACATGCTAACCGGATCAACACTGTTGGTCCCACATTCTCCCCAACAAAATTCTTACCTCTCTGCCTCCAACACCCAAAAGGAAAATAATCTTTACATTCCGTTCTAAATGGTTCCTCATCTCCACTAGCTCCAGCTCCAGCATCAGATGGGGAAATTTAAGGTCAGCAATGGCGTCAAATTCCACAAGCCAGTTGGTCCAATTCCAAGACCAATTGACAGAGCCACCTTGCCCAGCAAGGCCTTATGTATTTACCCATAGAAGATTCAGGAAAACAGCACCAACCTTGAAACCTCCATGGTCTGTGATATTTCAATGGCGGTCTTTTCAACTATACAAACTCAGAGAAGAATAATGAACACCAAGATGATACCAAGGATGTAAGAGGGAACAGTATGTGTAAAATGATGGGGCTGTGGACACCCAGACACATGGGCACACACTACCCTGGGTATTTCTGAATGGATGTAACATCTAAAATAAATAAATAAAGCCAGGGCTAGAAAGATAGCTCAGTGGTTAAGAGTAGCAGCTGTTCTTCCAGAGGAGCTGGGTTCAATTCCCAGCACCAACACCCACATAGCAGCTCATAACTGTCAACAGCTCTAGTTCCAGGGGATCTGACATCCTTATACAGACATATTTTCAGGCAAAACCCCATTGCACATAAAATAAAAATAAATAAGTCATTTTAAGTTTTTAAATAAATAAAGCCAACTGTCCTCCACAACATGGATGGACCTCACCCACTCAGATGAAGGCCTGAGTGAAACAAAAGGCAGGCTCTCCCTTAAGGAATGAAGGGAACTCTTCCTACCCACTGGACATCAGTTTGTTATATTGATTTCTGAGGTAGTCTTGCTATGTATCCCAAACTTGCCTCAAGACTCACACCTTTCCACCTCCATTCCATGGATGTGTACTAGCCCACCCAGTCAAATACACTGTGTTTGGACTTATACTTGAAGTATGTCTGCATTCAGACCAGAATCTAGTGGGTGGAGAATTGGTTCACTGGTTAAGAGCATTGGTTGCTCCTGCAAAGGACCTTGGTTCAATTCCCAGCACCCACATGGCAGCTCACTACTATCTGTTACTCCAGTTCCAAGGGAACCAGCACTATGGCCTGTAAGTATACCAACCGTAGTCAAAACACCAATGCACGTGAAATAAAAATTAATTTAAAAAAAGACCAAGGAAACCTACCTCTGGTGAGGAGAAAACACATCCCTACCCAGCACCATTAAGACTGCAGGAGGACACCCCAATACCTGTCTGCCCAGGGAAGCCTGCCTCCAGGCATCTTGTGGTACCAGGTGTTCAAGCACTGTTATCATGAATGAATATATGGCGGGATGTGGAAGAGAGAGACAGAATGGTTCATGTCCTGTGTAGAAACGCAGATCTGACGAGGTGGAGGCAGAAAGGAGCAGGCTGGGGTGGGTGGCCAGCTTGCCACCAGGAGCTGCTGCCAAGGCCCATGTCTGGCTCTGTGACCATGCTGCAGCTATGGTTTGTATTGATATCCGTGGTTTCTGATACCACTGAAGACTGAGGGAATAGGGACGCACAGAGTTGGCCCTACCCCTCATTAGCTATAGTACTGAAGAGAAAGAACTGACCTAGCTGCCTCACCTGGGCAGCACACAGGAGAGCTGATCCTGTCAACAGGGGTGTGGGTAAGCCAGCCATGAGAATGTGAGCATAGGAGAGTTGACCCCACCCCTCATCTGCCATATGTGGGTAGGAGAGTTGCCCCACCCCCACCCCTCAACCCTTGCCGCCTGCAGCAGATAGGAGAGCTGGCCCTTGGGTCATGAGAGTGGGAGAGATGTCCCTGTCCCTCACTGGCTGCAGCACTCGGGAGTGCAGGCCTTGCACCTTGCCTGAGGGTATGAGAGTGGAGAGCTGGCCCTGTGCCCTTCCTCTGTCATGTGGTGTCCCTGGTGAGGAAAAGATGCATTCCCAGAGCTGACCTTCCTCATTATCAGCTGCAGCACTTGGGAAATGCAGCCCTGCACCTCCCCCGGGCAGCACAGTAAAGCTGACTGAGGTATTAGTGAGCATGAGTGAGGAGGATCTGGCCTCACCCTCATCTGTCACATGGTGACATGGACAAGGATGAGATGCTCTTCCCCCACCCTGCCTGTGGTCAGAGAGGTGGCCCTGAGGTCATGAGAGCAGAACTGTCCTTGTCCCTTACCAGCTGTAACTCAGGGGAACAGCCCTGCACCTCACCTGGGTAACACAGTAGAGCTGGCCCTGAGGGTGTTCTCCAAAGCAGGAGAACCAGCCCTTCCCCCTTGATCCTTGCTGTGTAGGGTAAACTAGCCAGAGAGCTGCTGGTGGTGCGAACTGGGGAGAGCTGGTGGGATAATCAACCCTGCAACTACCCAGGCCCAGGACCAAGGTTGTGTGTTGGTCCACCCCAACATCAACACCCTCTGTCATCTGCCCAGCATGAGGTGGGGGTGGGGGTCGGTTCTGTGGATCCAGGGCTGCAGGATCTCCATCATACAGGACAGCAATAGGATATCCAGGAGGAATCCCAGTGAGGGCCCAGTGCCGATAGTATAGCAGAGGCCAGAGGCCTCAAACCAAGCTAATGAGTCCTTGCAAAGAACATTTGCAATAAAGATATGTGGCCTAAAGGGTACAACACTGTGTGACTCACCTTGTCACACTGGAGATTCCACAACAAGATTTTTCTTTTTTCCTTTTCTCTTAAATCTTATTTTATTTTAGGGGGGATGTTGGAAAGGTAGAGACAGATACAAAGGGATGGGGAGATGGAGATGAATGGGATCAAGATGTGTGATATAAAATCCACAACAAATAAATAAAAAGTTTTTTTAAAACACAGCCTATGCCATCAGATCTTTATAAGCAATTTCCTGCAAGTATATGGACCGCCTCTCTCTGTCTCCCTCTCTCAAGCACACACACTGAGCAGAGAGTGCTCTCTGCCACATCTGTGGAGAACTCTCACTAGTACACAAGGCCATTGTTAAGAATCCTCATGTGTACTTCAAACACCAGTTCTGACATTAAGAGCTAGAGAAACTGCATTTCCGTCAACCCTCTGAAACAAAATACCTTCTGCCAGGGAAGCACAATCTTGCTGTTTCATTGCCAAGTTTGTTAATCAGACAAAGCTGAGACCCATGAAAAGTCGGCATGCTCGGGTCCATTCTGGGCAGAGCTCACGTCACATCATGGGTAGAAAAAGACATGGGCGGACAGCAGGGACACTGTGTAGTGTATGGTGACAGTGACTGAGAGTGGGAGTCCCACACTTCTTCCAAAGATGACCTTTTCTTTACCAGCTATGCACCAGGCAGAAGCAGGAAATCTTAGAAACAGAATGGATCAGTGTTTCTCACAGAGTTTCAGATCCTGGGGTCCAGTTGTCCTGGGAGTAAGGAATAATCATGCATCACCAAGACAGAATCTAAGAAGCTTGCAAACAGTAGTCCTCGAGCAGCGCATGTGTTGATAAGGCTAAGCAACTCACGAGTACGTTCACACTTGCAACCTCCTTTTCCTGCATTTGTGTGTGTGGTGTGTGTGCATGGGCGTGTGGGTCAGTAGGCAGTGTGTGCACTGTTTGTATCTCCCTCTGTCTCCCTCCATCTTGTTTTGAGGCAGGGTCTCTCACACATCCTCAAGCTCACTGATTGGCTGGACTTCCTGGCCAGAGATCCAGCTGTCTCTACCATCTCAACATTGGATTACAGGCACACACTACTCAACCAGCTTTTTTGTTATTAGTATTGTAATTTTATTTCATGTGAGTGCTAAAAATTGAATTCCAGTCCTCTGGAAGAGCATCCAGTGCTCATAACTCCTGAGCCATCTCTCCAGCTCGACACCTAGTTTGTTTGTTTGTTTTGTTTTTGTTTTTGTTTTTGTTTTTTTTAATGTGGCTACTGGGAATCCAAATGCAGGTTCTCATGCTTTTGTGGCAGGTGTTTTACTTAATCAACCATGTCCCCAGCTCCTATAGGCACAACATCTAAAATCTACAAAGCAATGTCACTGATAAGTTGGTCTTTCATGTAAAGAAACTGAGGTTTAGGGAAGTCATTTTGTCCATAGCCACACAGCTAATCAGAAGTGGGGTTGGGTTTGAAGGGCCAGTGACCAAGAACCTCAGAACTTCCCTGCTGCCTTCTCCTCACATGATAGTTAGGGTTTGAAATATCACACACACACACACACACACACACACACACACACACACACACACACAAAGTATGAAGGGCTGGAGAGATGGCTCAGCTGTTAAAGGCTAGGCTTGCAACCAAAAATATAAGAGTAAGAGAGTCAAGAGCATATACTCTGATCAGCTCATAAATGTCTCAGAGGATAGTGAGCACCTATCTGCTGCAGAAGACCAAAGGCTGCCTTTATGCTGATATCCCCAGAAAGTCACCCGGAGCCACCACTCCACATACACAAGTGCCTTCTACTCCCACCAAAGACACACACACACACACACACACACACACACAACTTTACCCCACCACCACCTTGACTTTAACACCCCAAACTCCCCTTCCACCTTCTAGAAGGTAACACTGAACACAACTCACATATTCCTGCTCCACAGCGATCCAGACAAACCTCCAACAAACACTTGCTGAACAGAAAGTTTCCTGGGACATGCACTGCTTTGAAGTAAGCCAGCATCCACCACTGACCTCTGGCTTCTCCATGTCTGGCTACAAGAATGGACACATAGGATTAAGCGTGAGCTCTAGCTAACCAATAGCAGGGGAGCGGGGAGGAAGACAGGACCAATCAGGACCAAGACAGGATCACTGGGAGCGCTGCTCACTAACCCTTGATGGTATAAACTGTCTTATCGCCTGACAGAGGGGAGGCTGAGGAGAGACAGGAAGACCATGGGAGGGAATGAGATAAAATCCTAAATCTGCTCTGAAGCCAGCTCTCCATGAGCACCACAGTGCTGCTCTTCAGGCATGCCAGTCTTCTAGAGTCCTAAAAGGGCACTGAAAAAGAAGGCACGGCATGAACTGAAATAAGCCAGCATTAGAACAAATGCCACCTTGTACATTTTTTGATAATGTAATAGGAAGGCTTCCATAGCCAGTGTAATTTCCCATTTGCTACAACCCTTTCAAACTCTAAAAAGCCACTGAGTGACAACACCTTGATGCTTTCTGCTCCAGCGCAGGCTCAGGCGTACCCAAGCGTAGGGTTTCCAGGAGGTAAGCATCCAACATCTCTTCATAGGGCTGTTAGCAAGCTCAGTGGTCTGAAGAAAAGCAAAGAGCATATCCCCTACAAGACTGTGAGGTCCAGAGATGACGTGTGTGTGTGTGTGTGTGTGTGTGTGTGTGTGTGTGTATCTGATGTGGGATGTGTGTTATGTGTGTGTATCTGGTATAGGGCGTGTGTGTATGTGTGTGTATCTGTATCTAGTGTGGGATGTGTGTCATGTGTGTGTATCTGGTATAGAGTGTGTGTGTATCTGGTATAGGATGTGTGTCATGTGTGTGTATATCTGGTGTAGGGTGTGTGTGCATGTGTGTTTGTGTCTGTATCTGGTGTGGGATATGTGTCATGTGTGTGTATCTGGTGTGGGATGTGTGTCATGTGTGTGTATCTGATGTGGGATGTGTGTTATATGTGTGTATCTGGTATAGAGTGTGTGTGTGTGTGTGTGTGTGTGTGTGTGTGCCAGAGGTTAACATCAGCCGTCTTCTTCAATCACTCTCTACTTTATTCTTTTAGACAGGATCTCTCAGTGAACCTACAGCTCACCCATTAGCTAGACTGTCTGGTTACTGAGCTCTGGGGATGGACCTGCCTACACCCACCCCTTCCCACCTCACCAGACAGCATCTTCAGGTGCTGAAGATCTGAACATCTTCAGGTCTTCATGTTTACACAGCAACACTTTACACACCAACCCGCCTCCAGAGCCCTTAAACATTTACTTCCAACAACAAAGGGAGTTCTTCAGAACTCCTCCATTCTGCCTGCTACTGAGGTTTTCACTGAATAGCCAATGTATACTGGCAACAGCATTGACAATCCTACACAGTAACTCCTTTCTAACCTTTTCTTTAAGTTGTATTTTGAAATTAGCTTACTAACTAGTGGATTTCCACAAGGCTTTTTTTATACATCCTTAGCTCCAATTAACCTATCTGTGGAGATATGTTATATATTTAATAAAATCAGTCTGGAATATCAAAGAACAGATCCACCCACAGTCAATCCAGGAGGGTCAGAAAGTGGTAACTCACTCCTTTAATCCCAGCATGGGGAAAGATCAGGAGTGGTGACCCCTGCCTTTAATCCCAGCAGATCTGAGTTTGAAGCCAGCTTGGTTTACAGAGGGAGTTCCAAGCTCCCAGCCAGGCAGTGGTGGTGCTTGCGGTTAGTCCCAGCATTTGAAAAGCAGAGGCAGGAGGATCTCTATGGGTTCATAGGGCAGCTGGGTCTTCAAAGTAAGTTCCAGGACAGTCAGGACTGTTACACAGAAAACTGTCTCAAACAAACAAACAAACAAAGGCTGGAAGAGGTGGCACTGTCCTCTCATAGTCCAGACTTGTTTTATTAAATATATAACACATCACCACACCTATCACTACCTTTTCCTCTTCCTCTGGCCTCCCATCCATGATTAATCCATTAACCACCTTTATCCTCCTCCTCCTCCTCCTCCTCCTCCTCCTCTTCTTTCCCATGTATTCTCCTATCTCTCCAATTATCTTTTCTTCTAATTGCACTGGCAGATAGTAGGGTGCCAGGTGAGTTTCTATGTACTTTTCCTTTGGATACCCTCCCTCTGCCCCCGACTGCTCCCATAACCGTGTGTCCTCCCTACCTAAGCCCTCCCCCCTCTCCACCATTATTCTTCCTCTCTGCTTTTGCTTTCCCTATCATCCAATATCACTTTCCTTTAATGTGTCCAAGCCCCAAAAGCACCTTCTCATTTCCTGGCTTCCACTTTTGCTCCAAATTAAACACGAGTCACAAGATTTGAAGGTGTGCTATACATATGAAAGAGAAGGTCAGGTGCTTGTCTTCTTTGGCCTGAGTCACATCATTCAGTATGATTTTTCCAGTTCTATCTGTTTACCTAAAATTTTCATGATTTCTTTCTTCACTGTTGCTGAGTAATTATTATTCTATTGTGTATAAACTCCAATGTTTTCTTACGTGCTCATCTGTTGATGCACATCGAGGTTGATTCCATTTCACAGATGTGAATATCACAGCAATGGATGTGTATGTGTGTCTCTGTGAGAGGACACAAAGTTCACTGGGCATACACCCAAAAGCAGCATTGCTGGGTCACACAGAAGTTATGTTTCTAACTTTTTGAGAAATTTCCAGAATGGTTTGCACTTCTTTTCATCCTCACCAACAGTATGTAAAAGCTCTTCTTTTGCTATAGCAGCTTTGGCATTTTGGTTATTTACATCACTGATGATGTCAATTCTGGCTGGGGTGCAATAGTATGCTAATGTATTAGATTTCTGGCCCGGACTTCTGGGCCTAGCCCTGAGGTTCTGACCTGCTGATTTGCAGTCCTGCTTAGTCTCAAGTAATCACACACAGGCTTATATTATTTTTACACTGATTGGCCTAGGACCTAGGTATATAACTTGCTAGTGCTTGATCTTAATCTAACCCATTTTGTTTGGCCATACAGCTTGATACCTTTTCTTAGAACAGCATTTCAGCTTCTTTCCTTTGCTTCTGCTGCTGTGTACTCATCATACATTCCTGTGGCATCTATGTCTGTTCCGAGATGTCCCCAGAGTTTCCTTAGGCTGGTAGCCCTGCCCCTACTTCCTGTCTGCCTTCAGCATTTTTTATTAAAGCAGTAGGCAGGACAATTATTTACAATGGAACACAATACAATCCCCCTACGGTGTGCCAGATAATTTTGATGTCAATTTGACACAAGTTAGAGTCATCTGAGGGGAGGGACCATCAACTGAGAAAACAGCTCCGTAAAATCAGGCTATACGCAGGCTTGCAGCATTTTCTGAGTGATTGATAGGGGAGGAACTAGACCATTGTAGGTGGTACCACTCCTGGGCTGTTGGTCCAGGGTTGTATAAGAAAGCAGGCTTGGGCAAGCCAAAATGAACTAGCCAATAAGCAGTGCTCCCTCATGGATTTTGCTTCAGTTCCTGCCTCCAGGTTTCTGCCCTGACTGCCTTCAATGATGAACAGTGATGGAGACACACAAGCAAAGTAAACCCTTCCCCAGCCCTAAGCTACTTTGAGCCATGGTGTTTTGTCTTATCAGTAGTAACACTAACTAAGACAGACAGAAAGTAGTTTAAATTTGCCTTTCTGTAGTATTTTAAATGTCCTATAGATTCATGTGTTTAAATGCTTGGCCCACAGGAAATGGGGCATGGCCATGATGGAGGAAGTGTGTCTCTTTGAAGGTGGGCTTTGGGGATCTCATATATGTTCAGGTATGTCCAGTGTGGGATACAGTTCACTTCCTGTTGCCTCAAGATCTCTCAGCTCCTTCTCCAGCACCATGTCTGCTTAGATGATGTCATGCTTCTTGCCATGAAGATAATGTACTGAACCTCTGAAACTGTAAGCCAGGCTCAGTTAGATATGTTTCCTTTATAAGAATTGTCATAGTGATACTGTCTCTTCATAGCAATAGAAACCCTAAGACACTTTCCCAGATGGCTGAGGATGCAGAACTTGCATCTCTCCTTTTGAGCTGAGTTATTGGTCACAGTGACCTCAATGATATCCAAAACAATACAGAGTATTGTCATTGCCTTTGATTACTACACCATACTACATGGTAAGACTCTATTGCTGAAGACAGCACATATTTTGACTACAGGACATAGAGAAATCAATATCGAGCCAATAGTAAACTTCTTCCCTGCTGCCTAGCTGTCATAGTGCAGGAAGATGCTATACAAGCTTCTGGGAGAGAAAAGCTATCAGCTGTCTTACCCAGGGTTGAACTCTGCTTACTACAATAGCAGTCTGCCAGGCAAGATGTGCCCAATTGTGTAATAGTGGCATGGCTGTTGTGGGGTTGACCAACCAATTTCTGATTGGTTATGAGGCCTGTTCCACAGGAGAAATTTCATGGCTGATCCCATAAACCTAGCCAAAAGCCTGCTACGGTCATTTTTCTAAATGGTCATGTTTTCAAAGTGTCTCCTACAAACTTTACTATGTCTACATCCATAGTATTGGGCTCTTTTCAATCTTGATCAGAGAAGCTTCTTTTTTCAGGGAACAGCAGTCAACAGAGAGACACATAACTGGCCAAAGAACCAAGAATAAGAGACTGAGTACTCAGTCACAAATGGGCATCTATAGCAACCCCATCCTACCCACAACTAAGGCTCAGCGAATACCATGGAAAGGGAAGCAAACAAAATGTAAGAGCTAGAAGAATCGGAGGAGTGCCACAAAATTCTGTGTCCTACACATAGATGACCATCACATTCATGAACCCACAGTAGCTGTGGCTACTGCACACGACTGAGTGATCCAAAAGTCCAGTATAAATATGGTAGATGGTTTCCAGGCCCCACTCCTTACTGGGAAGCTATTGGTAGTAGGTAGTTGATGGGAGAGAGTCATTCATTTGGAAAATATCGGCACTGATAAGCATTCCATGCTCCAGTAGATGGCTCCATACACAAGTGCATATGGAGCAGCTGTAGATGGACTTAATAGGTTACACACACACACACACACACACACACACACACACACACACACACACCAAAAGAAGAAGAAAAAGACACGAATATGGGAGGGGGCATGTTGGAAATATGAGGAGCATTGAAGAAAAGAAATGGGGACTATGTATGACCACATTGTATACATGTATAAAATCCTCAAGAATAAAGAAAAAAATTAATGAAAAGACAAGAGGGCAGTATTACAAAATAAATACTTCTTTTTAATTCTTCTACACTGGAATGTTATCCCTAGGTTGAGGGTTTGTTTACTCAGAAGGCTCTTCAACAGCTGGCCAGAATCAAGTTTCCAGTGAGCCTGCAAGGTCCACTTAGACAAACAAGGAAGCTGGGGAGCAAGCTCTGGAACTGCAGAGCAACTTGGAAAGAAACCTTCTAGACTTACCCTCCACAGCCAGGCAGAGCAAAGCAACACTGAGCCCCAGTGGGTGGGCTCAGTTTGCAGTATGCCCAACAGACATATAGACCAAGGAGTCCAGAGATGGAGGTCTGAACCCTAGCCCTCTCCTTGTGCCTGTGAATAAGCTGCTCATCCCAGAGGCAAACTTCTTCATTCATGTCTGGTTCTTTCCAAGAGGTTCTAGGGATCCCTCAGCCCACCTACTCCATAGAACTTTAAGTTTTCCCCCATTTTTTCTGAGCTCATTAAGGACACCTAAATATTGTTCTGGCTCCTGTCAACAGCCCTACTGTGGGACACAGTCCACCTATGACTTGTAAGTATGCCTGGTCCTCTACCATCCACTCCTGTGAGGTGATAGTAAGCCCACAGTGGACTTAGCACAACAGAGCACATGATCTCATCATAGCCTGAAGCTAAAAATGCAGGTAAGCTCATACTGTGAAGTTAAGGAAACCAACCAGAAGGTGCTGAGGAACCTGACCAGTAAGTGGGACTCAGACTTTGAACTTTGTAGTAAAAGGTTTCTGGCCCGACTTTTGGGCCTAGCCTAGAGGTTTGACTGGCAGTCTGGCAGTCCCACAGAATCACACAGACACTTACACTCTGCTTGCTGATTGGCCTAGGGCCCAGGCATATAACTTGCTAACTCTTTACCCTGAAACCAACCCATGATTCTTCTCCTGTTCAGCCATGCGGCTCAGTACCTTTTCTTAGAGCAGCATTTCAGCTTCTTTTCTCTACTTCTGCTGACGACTCATCTGGCTCTCTCTGGCATCTCTGTGGCATCTCTGCTCTGTTTTTCCTGAGTATTCTTAGTCTGATAGTCCCACCCACACTTCATGTCTGCCTTTGGCCAATCAGTATTTTTATTAAACCAGTAGGCAGGACAATTATTTACAATACAACAGAATACAATCCCACTAGAGAACTTGTCACACACCAGTAAGTACAGCAAGTGCTGAGTATATCCAGATATACTCAGAGTCTAGGTATATTCACCCCAAGAAGTACAGGCAAGCTGTGATACTTCCCTAGCAACTATAAGGACAACCTCATGTCCCTTTGGCTGCCAGGCAGCTCCTACTACAACTGAAATTCACCAGAAGACAGCTGTGCACAGAAGGAAGGCATTACTTGGCTTTTGTCTCACGGAGACATTGAGCCATCTAAATTAACCTAACATACAAGTTTAATAAAATACTAACAAGATTTTTGTTGGGAAATCTAGACATGCTGATTCTGTAATTCCAGCTTTCAAAGACTAAGGCAGGAAGAGCAAGGCTAGCCTGGGCTACACAGGGAAACCCCCATCTCAAACAAACCCAAAGCAAAGCATAGAAGTGGGCAGAGAAGCATTCTGCAGTGTAGGGAACTGGTTTTTCCACACAGTAAAGCCACAATCACAGCATTGAGCTACACACACCAACAAAGAGATGCTGTAGTGGGCAAGAACACCCAGAGACAGATACTACTGCATCCCCAAATCCAACATATAATACAGGAGGCATTATGTCTCAGGGAAAGTCATTTAGCCAGTGTTTTGCTTATAAACACATACATCTCATACTCTGTATCACAATAAATGAAATAGACATAAGGGTAGGAAATAAAACTATTAGTGGAAACATGAAAGAGATTCAAAAACCAAAAACAGACAATGGTGGTAAATTCAAACACAGAAAAATAATTTAAATTAGGGTGGGGTCATGGAGAAAAATAATAATTTAAGTCAAGATAAACAATAAGCCTAGAAAGTTGTATCCAATTTCACTACAGGTGTAAACTAACCTCCTTATAAGGAGTATCTACAAATAAATAAAAAGAAAGACGAACCATCTCATTGAAAAATGCATCAAAGGATATAAAAGCAGGCAAGTCACAAGTACAGAAAAAGCAAATTGCTTTGCATTCTGCAACTTCACAGTAAGATAAACGCAAATTCAGCCTTTAAGGAGATCCCATTATCCACTTGCAAGGTTAACAAACATCAAAATGACTAAAGATACACAATGGGCAGGAGACAGGAAACAGGTCCTCTCGTTATCCTGCTGGATGCTTACACTGTTACACACACAGGGGCAGTCCAGCAACGCCCATCACCTACAATGGTATAAATCTCATCGAGAATTCACCTTTTGGAAAAATGTCTTTATTATATGCTTCAGCCTATAATACAAGTACCCATCAGTAAGAAACTGGCCTTTATACAAAGCATGAAGCCTCTACATTGTCAACACTGAGCCACTGTCTCTACATAGAAAAGAAACATCTCTCATATATGCAAAATTAATATTTATATAATCCAGTATGAGACACAGTATATTTGTGAAAGAGAAAAGATACCCACTTGCAAAAACCAAGTTTGGAAGCCATAAAACATTAAGCCATCATATACAAAAATTACTTTATAGAGTATTTCCAAAGAAGTAAGTAAATACATAAGACATGTTTCAGAGCTAAAGCTATAAAATTCATAGAAGAAAGCATTGGATAAGCTTTTGTGACTTTGGATTAGGCAACAACCTTTAAGGAGCACATCAAATAAAAAAAAACATTGAGCTTCAAAGACCACTCAGAAAGTGAAAAGACAGCCAGAGAATGGGACGAAACTGCATCTGCAATACAAAAACATTCTTGCATCTCAATAATGAAATGGTGATACCATTTTAAAATGGGCAAAAGGTCTTTAAGTTTTTATTGTGTATGTTTTCTAGTTAGGTTTCTCATGTGATAAAACACTGACTTAGTAAGGAAAAGAACTATTGGACTTATGCATCCTGATCATACAGTCCACTGTGGAGGGAAGTCAGGACAGGTCTCAGCAGGGCCAGAGGCAGGAACCATGGAGAAATGCTGATTACCGGTTTGTTCTCTATGGCTAACTCAGCTTAGTTTTTTTTTTTTTTTTTTTTTTTTTTAAAAAAAACTTTATTTATTTATTTATTTGCCTTGGTGTTTGCCTGGAACTGGAACTACAGACAGTTGTTAGCTGCCATGTGGGTGCTGGGAATCGAACCCGGGTCCTTTGGAAGAGCAGACGGTGCTCTTAACCGCTGAGCCATCTCTCCAGCCCCCTCAGCTTAGTTTTTTTATGCAACCCAGGACCACCTTCCCAGGGATAGCAGCACCTATTGATGGAGACTGGATCTGCCTCCATCAATCATCAGTCAGGAAAATGCCCTAGAGGCTTGCCCACAGGCCAGTCTACTAGAGGCAGTTCCTCAGTCGAGGTCTCTTCTCAGGTGACCCTAGTTTACATCAACGTGACACACCCTACCAGCACAGTGTACTGGTGAGTAGCTGTGTGATGTATACACATGTGTGTGCCAATGCATGCATCCACATACATGTGCAGAGTCCAGAAGAAGACTCTGGATGTCTTGCTCTGCCCTTCTCCACCTTATTTCCTCGGGACAGGATCTGTCACTGAACCTGGAACCAGGCTTGCAGCTAGCAAGCCCAAGGAATCCTTCTGTCTTTTACCCCCAACCCTCACACACACACACACACACACACACAGCAGTGGGGTTACATGGTCAAGTAACCACACTTGGTTTTTTACATAGGTGCTAGGGGTTCAAATTCAGGTCCTAATGTTTCAGCAGCAAGTGCTCTTATCCACTGAGCCACCCACCCCATCCCCAGTCTCTAGACAAAAGATCTTAATAGTTCTCTAAAGCAAACATATAAATGGCCAATAAATACACACAGGGAAGTCACACCATTATCAAACAGCACAGTGGGAACTGAATCACAGTGAGTTAGGTACCATTTCACACTCTCTAGGACCAAAAGACAGACAAGAGCCAATGTTAGCAAGGATATATAAAATTATGTCCTTCATGTACTTCTAGTAAGAGACAGAATAGCATGATGCTTGCTAAAAGGTCATCAGTCTTTTGAGATGTTAAACACAGGAGTTACCAAATGATCAGCAGGTCTACCCTTAGCTCCATACCCAAGAGTAATTAGACCAAATGCCCACACAAACATTTGCATGCAAATGTTTAGCGTGGCACTGCTCATAACAACCAAAAAGCAGATGCAATTCAAATATTAATCAACTGAGAATATATCATCGTGGTTATGCTTCTATTGTTATGGTAAGACACCATAACCAAAGCAATGTGTAGAAGAAAAAGGTTATTGGGGGTTCACAGTTTCAGACGGTGAGTCCATAAGCATAATGGCAGAGAGCATGGCAGCAGGCAGGCAGCCGTGGTTCTGGAGTGGTAGCTGAAAGTTTATATCATGCTGTTGCACTAGCATGAGGAAGCAAGAGAGCTAAGTGTGAGTGGACTCTTGAACCCACCCCATGACATACCTCTCCAACAAGGCCACACCTCATAAACCTTCCCAAATGGTTCCATCAATAGGGACCAAACATTCAAATATATGAGTCTGTGGGGTACATTCTCGAACCACCACATATGAATAATGAAATAATGGTCTACAGAGCTGGAGAGATGGTTCCACAGTTAGGAGCATGTGCAGCTCCTGCAGAGGACCCAAGTTTGGTTCCCACTACTCTCACTGGACAGCTTAAAACCATCTGTAACACCAGTTGTAGGGGGAACACAATACCTCTGACCTCTGCACTCACATGCAAATATCCCTACACAGACAGCCACACATAATGTTTAAATGTAGATTAATCTTTAAAAAAAATAATGCAGTAACTAAATAGGAGCTACTATTTGGGGGGTTGGATATAAATGAAACACTGATTCATGCTACAAATCCAGATAAACCCTGAGAAAAACAATGTGGAGTACATGTGTTGTGTGATTCCAGTCATATGTCAGTCCAAAATAGAGAAGCCCATAGTGGTCACCTGAAGCTGGGAAAGGCATATGAATAGTGAGCCTTAATGGACACAGAGTTTCAGCCTGGAATGATAACCATATTCAAAAACTGATCTTAGTAATGGATGTATAACTCTTATGCATAACCTAAAAAACATAGCATTGAATGTTTTAGAGGGGTGAACTGTTTAGTATGTGGGTAAATTCAGTAACAATATGTGTGTATGATTATTACACTAACTTGTCTTTATACTTAAAATCTCTCTGGAAACATTCACAAGAAATTGACAGCATCTAGTGGGGAAAAAATAGCTTATGGACACATGTAAAATTTTTTACTATCTACTCCTATTCCTTGTGCACTTTGAACCACATGAATAAACTGTTTTGGATTTTGTTGTTCTGAAATAGAGGTGCAGGTTAGCCTCAGACTTGCTACATAGCCAAGGATAACCTTGAATTCTGTCCCCTGCTTCTGTGTCCTAAGTGTTGAGATAACAAGCAGGGACCACCTTCCTGATTTTATGAACCCAGACATTCATGCATGCTACACAAGCATTCTGCCAACGGAGCTACACTTCCCCCAGACCAGGGTCTGTATTTTAAAGAAGCCACTCCAAGTGGCTGCCCCCTGACCTGGTGATGTTAAGATTCACATTCAGCAATTCACCAATTCCCCACCTCAGCTCTATCTCATCATCAAGTCCCTCAAGCCCTGCTGAAACTGGAAGCTTCTGACATGAAGAAAACTCTACAAATAAAATGGCAACAGAATGTGGGAACAAGCAAACAGCTGAGCACAACTAAGAGCGTTCCCTGCAAGTGAGCCATGATGCCTGGGTTGTATCCAGGGTCTCAGAACCTGTCTGCGTTTTTACCTCTGTCCTGCATCTTCTTCTCAGAACATGATAAATAACTGAGTCTTCCCTAGGAAAGCAAATAAACTTGAACAATGGCAGAACTGAACCCCCAGACCCACCCTCCAGTCATGACTTCTGCTGTACTCTGTACAGAAGAAAAAGTGACATAGTCCCAGGTTAGCTGAGATCTCAATAAAAAAGCCACCATTGCCTGGTACCGATGCATCCTTCCCTAGCAACCTGCCCTGAGCACAGCCCATGTGCTGGAAGCCCTGTGGCTTAGTTTTGAACCAGTATATAAGTTTGATCAAAGGGTCTCCAGACCAGGCAAATGCACAGTCTCACTAGGCAAGGACCAGTGGACTTTGGAACAGCACAGAATACTTTGGGGCTATGTAGCCTGCATGCACTCTTCTCTGTTGAAATATTGATGATTCTCTTAGCAGTTTTTGGTGTCATGTTGTCAGTCATACATGGAACAGATGTGATCGTTCCCGGAAACCCCATTTTTTTCTCAAATATTTTCCCCTAAAATTCTTTGGAAGCTGATACTTCTCAGATTTCTTGACTGAGGATACCAGCTGTCACTTTAGACTCCAGGAACTGTCCTAATTCAATGCTGACAGGACTGGGGGCAGATCACCCCTATTTCTGCAAATATGTTTTGAACAGGATTGTTCTTGAAAATGTCTGCCCATGTCAATCACCTTTTAGTTTTGTAAAGTCAGGATGAACCTGGCTCAATATTTGGTCAAGCTAGCAAAATGACAAGTGTTGGTTTTGGTTTAAAGATGTTTTGATGTAAAAGTTGGGAAAAAATATATTTGACGTATTTGTTTTGGCTGGAGGTTAACACTGGGGGGTAGGAAAACTTTGTCTTTTATGTACAAATAAAGATGGCTGGAGCTAGTCAAGGTCAGCCACTTGTGTCAAGATCACCTGGTAGTCAGATAGCTCATTTCTTTATGCCAACACCCCTCCCCTTCTCAGGAACCTTCCTCTGAACCCAGGCGGCAGCAGAACCACAGTACGCATGTGCTCCATCACATATGCGCCTTCCCTGTAAGGCAGTCTCAAGGAGTCAATAAGATTTGAATCTCATCTTGCTCTGAAACAGATGAGCAACTTAACACAGTCACATGGAACATGGGAGTGTCCCTTTAATGCAGCAATAACTTGAGGACCTCCAGCAGCTGGGCTCTGCCTCAGCTGCTCCCCCTGGGCCTCCTGAATGCTGTGTTGAGATTCTTTGGAGGCACCCACTCCTGACCTGGTCATGATGCTGCCTCTCCTCAGTGAACCAGCACTGACTCAGCCCTATGACTCAAAGCAGCAAGTCAACAACTCAAATGTTACAGCACCCTGTAAATACATGAAACCCCTGAAGTGGAAATAGTGTGACATAAATATGGGAACAAACATGGTGACAAAGCACTGCCTTCAAAGCAAGGACCCAAAGAGCAGTGTCTGGAGGTATCAAAACAGCTCAATATATAACAGTGCTTACTAAAATGCCTGGTCACCTGAGTTCCAGCTCTGGGACCCACATAACAAAAGGTAAATATTAACTCTAACAAGTTTCCTACACACACAATGCAGCACATGCTTGCCTACATGTGCGTGCAAACAAACACACAATAAATAAATGTAAACACGGCACGCACATTTGTGCACCCACACAGTACATAAATATAAAAGTAATAATTAAAAAGCAGTGCCATGCACGGCCTATAGGGGGCAGTATCAGCCAGCTCTTCCTGGGCTGAGAACAACTGGCCCTATAGTACCACCATGTAGTCTCACCTAGCAAGAGAAGAGGGACCCCAAATCTTTCCATTAGCTGTTCTCAGCTCTCCCAGTTTTCAAAATCAGTACCAGATCAAACAGAACAGCATGCCTGCCTGTGGTCTGATTTTCCAACGCCCAGGTCTTCTGTGGCAAAATTTGTCTCAGTTTCTTAGCTGTGGTTTATATGGTCAAGAGTGTCATGCATGAGTTATATTTAATAATTCCACTAAAAGCCTATGAGCCCTGACAGATGTAATGATACGCACATCAACCAGGATCCCCTCCTTCTCCCTCTTCCCTGGCAATTTTGCCATGATTAACAAACCAATCTTCCTGTCTCCATTCCTTTGGCATTGACAAAATGGTACCAACTATTCCATATAGTTGGACATATCCCAACACTGGTATCCAGGACAATGGCCTTAGGGTGTTAGCCAAAGTGATTCAGACAAGCCATAAGATCTCAATTACAAATCTAGGAGCCTTAAATCCAACAGCCCCTACCCTATCACCCTCATGCTCTGAAGGATGCTCTCACAGTCTCCAGAACAAACACGGCACACCTTGAGTCTGATCTGTTGCAGGGAACCATGTGAACCACAGCCACAGCCAGTGCCCCTGGTCCTGTTCTTCCAGCTGCCAGGTGTGTTTGCAAAGGGCTGGGTCTATTTTGTTTGTATAGGAGGCTGGGAACCCGGGAGACAGATACAGAGGAAAGAAGGCAGCCACTACACTTCACTGTTCTGAGAGCAGTGACAAGTGACCGAGAGAGATCATTTACTGACCCAAGGGAGCCTAAAAACCTGGGGTCACCATGCTTTAGGAGACACAGTAATCAGCCCTGTCAGTGTCCACACATCCTTGTCCATGTGAGGGGAGGTGTGGCGCTTAGTCTTCATCACCCAAGTCTTCCCAGCAGAAGAAATGCCAAGTTCCAGGCCAGGCACCCAGCTGCTTACAGGCATATTCATTCTCAGATTTCACTGTGTTTCATCCCAAGTCAAAGTTTTACTAGCGACAGGTCCAGGAGTTGGAAATTCTGACCACAAACTTTTTTTCTGACCACAATGCTCTTCTGTTTAGTTTTGACTTGTAAACTGATTCATTTTAAAGGAGCTAGGAGTCTTCGTGTGAAGATGGAGGAGGTCTTGCTCTCACCAGATGAGGAGACCTGACAAGCAGACAGTGCCTGTGGTCCATGGCACAGGAAGGGGCGGGGCTTACTGGCTGCTCTCTCTATCCTCATCCTCTCTATCCTCTCAAACCTCCTCCCTGCCTGAGCACCCTCCCACCCTCTTCACCACATCTCCCTCTGCAGACTCTTCCTCCTCATCATCATCACATCACTCAAACCTCCAGCCCTACCAACAAGTTCTTCCAACACCTTTTCTGGGTCCACTTAGACACCATGCACACACACCCCATGGCAATCAACCACTATTCAGCCACTCACTCAGTACCTAAGACCTCATCTGGACCAGTCTTTTGAAAACAGTCCTTTAATTTTTAACCCTGTATTCAATTATCCCTCATTTTCCTCTGGCATGCCAAATCCTCTGGAAAGCATTAGATGTTTTCCAAATATATTTCAACAGAAGAAGCATGAGTTGGACCCTTCCTCTTCCCCATCCAGCCACAAGGCTTTAAATGAGACACATCCACATTCAGTGACTTGATTTGCTCATCTGTAAAATGGGAACCCCAATAAAGAAAGTACTCCTCACTGGAGCAGGAAACAATCTGACCAGCACAGAACTGTGTGACAATGAGGTACTGGGGCAGAGAGGTTTATTTCAGCTCACAATCCCAGGTTATAGTCCGTCACTGACTTGGGAAAGTCAAGGCAAGAACCTGAAGCAGCTCCTCAGATCCATGGTCAAGAGCAAAGAGAGGAAGGTGGCCTACTGCTCAGGCCACCTTTTCAATTCTACAATCCAGAACCGCAGCAGGCTGGATGGTCCCACATCAGCTAATGGAATTAAGACAGCCCCTTACAGACATGCCCACAGGCCAATCCAACCTGACAAAGACTCACTGAGACTCTTCCTGGGCAATTCAAAACTGGGCTGACAATTAAAACTAACCATCACGATAGCTTTGTCTATCCAGCCCTGGAAGAAGTCCATGTCTCTCTCATCTCCTACAGTACCTTCTCAGGACACAGTCTCCATCCAGAGTCACTTTTGATTTGTGAGTTCTCTGTTGAATTTTCAGCCTCCTTCCCATCAGATAAGCAATAAGGGTGTTGTCTTTCCTTCCACAGTAATGTTTCTGGGTCTCTGGGCTATTCCCTGTTCCGAACAGTACCTGTTCACAGAGGCACTTGGGAACCACACTAGGAAAGACGTGCTGTCCCTTCAGCCAATCTTTTGCCTAGCTGATGGACTAAGCATTAGGGAGACCCATTTGGCAAAGGGCAGCCTGCCACATCCTGGAGGCCCAGAGTCACGCTAAGCATGCAAGCACCTGGGATTACATCTCTCCTAGCTAGGGTCAGTTTCAGCTGTACAGGGTAGAAGGTGGGCAACAGAGCCTGAGTGTGGAGAAAGCTCACAGCTGAGAGGTTACAGGGCCAGGCTCCCAGACCTGGGGGAACCATGCCGAAGTTCTCTGTATCACTGTTCTCTTCTGAGCCATGCCTACCCAGGATGGGCTTCCTCCTCCCTGCAGGCCCAGAAAATAGACACCAAGTCTGGATTCCTTGCAAGCTGCCCACAGACTAGGAGATATTATTGTTGTTTTTGAAGTGAAACCATAAGAACAGGATTTTAGATGTCTGCTCCCAGAATGTCCCCTTGCAAATGTTTAGACCTAAGCATGCACCAGAAAACTAAACACACAACTCAGGAAACTTCTGCTTAAATCCAGGAGGGTTTCCTTTCTAGTGGGACACATCCACCCTACCCCACTCCACCCGACCCGCAGCCATCTCTATCCCTTCTTAGCCTTACATGTATCTGGTATCACAAGAACCTACACCAGCAAGAATATGTGCCAGGAGTCTATGGTAATGTGCTATAAGTCAGGGGGCTCAGGGTTAAATTAAAGAGGGATTTGTTCTTCCCTTTTCAATTTGCTAGAAGGAACCAGTGGCAGGTGCCCAGGCCTAAAAGGCCTATTCATAAGGGTAGTCACAAGACACCTTCTTTGCTGAGGAGCCAAGCAGTCAAAAGGGCTCAGCTGAGCCGACTACCAATTTCCTTTGAAACATGCTTGGAGGTACATACAGCTGCCTGATTATTCTGACCATATGGCTGTCCTGCTCGCAAGCAGAAGCAAGATTAAAAGGTCAAGTAGAAACTACCTCTGACTTCAGAGCCATATTTGTCAGTACCACTGCTTAAAGGAGAAACCAGGATGTGGATGCCATGATGCTATCCTAAATATGCTGCCAGGCTTAGCAGCATGGGCTGTAATTAATAATGTGGAATGAATACCTTGCTTGGTTCAGAAAACTGTTCACATTGCCAACAGGCAAACCAGAAAGCCATATCTGAGAATGTCCACCCTTGATGTTTATGGTTACATGAGTGATGAGGATTATATATATTATGTGTACACACACAAGTGGGTGTGCATGCACATGTGTGTGGACATTGGTTGTCTTCCTCAATTTCTCTACACCTTGGTTTTTGTTTTGTCACTGAGGCTGAAGTCACCAGTTCAGCTAGGCCAGGTGGCCTGTGAGTTTGAAGAGTCCTCCTGGCACACCCCACCCAGCCCTGGAGTTAAGTGTTTATATTTAACTTTTATCCTTATTATAAATAATAATAATGGAAAATTTGGGAAGCCCATGGCAAGTAGGAACCTTTAGCCCCTTCTCCAAGACCTAGATCAGCAAGTTGGGTATGTAGGGTATGTGAGGTATCACTGTCTCCAGAACATGGTAATTACTCCCTTGCCATCATACCAGGCAATGTTAAATCACTTCAATTTTGTCTTTACAAACCTTGGGGAAGCACCAAAACAAGCCCCTTCAGATAAAAAGATTTCACAGAGATTTTGAAATAAGAAAGGGTTGAGTGTGCAGCTGCCAGGCACAGGAAATGGTGCCTATGCTGGGGAAAGCATACAAGCCAAGGAGCGGAAAAGCTGCGGTCTCAGGATGTAACACTTCCCTGGCTTACAGCCACATCACACGAACCAGCATGATGTCCAACTCCCAGAGCTCAAAGAGAGAGATGCGGTAAGGGAACCCCTGGGGCAAAGGGTCTCTGCAGTCCCTAGTCTTTGAGTGTTGTCCCTGAATCCATGCGAGGCTACCAGTACCCAGTGTCAAAAACGGGGAAGAAATCAGTGTTCTGTGCCTACAGATAGCTACTTTAAAAAAGAAAAGAAAATCTGCCTCCCCACTCCACCCACCCCGTCCTACACACACACACACACACATACACACTGCCTCCAGGACCCTCATGTGCACCATGTGATCATACCACTACCAGAGGGACAAAATGGCTCCTGTCACCCATCCTGAGGACCTGAGTTCAATTCCTGGGTCCCATATGATAGGAAGGGAGAACTGACCCCAGCAAGTTGTCTCTGACCTACACACACATGCGCACTAGCATACAGAGAGAGGGGGAGGGAAGAGGGTATAAATAAATAAAATTTAAATGTAATAGAGAATAAAACTAAATAAAAAAATCAAAGTATTTGTTAATATACAGACACATTATGGACTCTAGCCCTCTAAAACCAAAGGCCAATTAAACTTTTGAGAGTTGTCTTGGTCACAGCATTTTATCACAGAAGTAGAAAAGTGACTAAAACAGATGGGGAAAACAGATGGGTCTTGGGGTTCAGTGGGCAAAAGCATTTGTTATACATGCATGAAAGCCAGAGTTTACATTCCCAAAACCCACTAAAAAAACTGGGTGTTGTGGGCAGGGGTGCTTGTAACCGTGCTCTAGGGGATGCGGGTGTTACTGATAGCCGTCCTTAACTGAAAACATGGTGAACTCCCAGTTGAGTGAAAGATCCTATCTCAAGGAAACAGAGTGCAGAGCAATAGAAAAGGACACCTACCCTTGGGCCTCCACTACCATGTGTATGCTGGCACACACAAGAGGCATGGGAAGAGAAAGAGAGCTATTTAGGTGCCACACAAATGAAGCCCACAGCCATGGCTGCATGTGCCCAACCATGTATGGGGAACACAGGAATCCCATGCCCAGGAGTACACCCTAAATGTTTCTCTACTGGTCTGCAGACATGCTGTAGAATACAATGTGTATGCACAAATACATGACTCAGAACTGTAAAGGAGTCCAGATAACACAGAATCATGCTACAAATATATAAATACATAAAGAAAGAATCATACACACTTACATATATGTGCACATGCTAACATATTTCTTTGCATATTCATATATGCATATATTTATAATTGCATGAAATGAACCCATACTGCTAAACCACTTTATGATCTGTTGCATTCAACAACACATTGCTAATATTGCCACTGTCATCATTTTTCCCACAGTCCAAGTCTTACTTAATTCACATCAACTATCTCCCACATCATTGCTCTTAGCAGCTCTAAAAGACTGCCTGTTCTGTACGTGTGTCCTTGCTGTTTCAAAACACCTGGAAGAAATAACAACTGGAAGAAGGGTTTTTCTGGCTCACATTTTGAAGGTACATGAATGCAGCATGGTGGGGATACTGTGGTAGCAGGAGCATGAGGTGCCCATCACAAGGCACCCTCAGTCAGGAAACAGAGAGATATGAACAATGATGCTCAGCTCAGTCTCCCTTTCCACTCTGTCTGGGACCCCTGTCCAGGCCACAGTGCTGACCACATTTAAGGTGTATTCAGTCACCTCAAAGAGTCAATAGAGGAATTCCATCACAGACATTCCTTAGAGGTTCATTTTCTAGATGACTCTAGATCCTGTCAAGTTAACACTCAGTGTTAACCCATCACAGACTACCATATTCTTTTCAACAGTGTCAAATGCTGGGTATGTCTTGGCTTTGTGCTTTGTTTCAATAAGATCACACAGTGCACCAGGATCCTCCTGCCTCAGCCTCTTCAGTATTGAGATTGCAGATGTGCACCACCATACTCAGCTCTACTGAAGTTCCTTAAATTTTTTCTCTGTGAAATAGAACTGTTCTGAATATCCCAACACACACACACACACACACACACACACACACACACACACACACATACACATTTCATGTTCTTCAAATCATTAGCATCAAAATAAGAATATCAAAGCAAAAAACATGTGCATCTTAGTGGTGTGGCTGCCTATTTAAAAGTTCCTGGTTTTTACTATATGGATTTTTTTCCTTCTATTAAATTCTTTCCTTGGATCCATGTTTTTTCTATTGTCTAGCAAGGTGACTCCTTCAGGGAAAACAGACAGGAAAGAGTGTTAATTTAAAAGCAATGATACCACACTCTCTTCCTCAGTTTTTCTGCATTGCTAAGACACTGAACAGGTCTATTGGCACCCCATAGGCGTCTAGTCACAGGGGACACTTAGAGAGTCATCAACAATGTAACATACTTAGGAGTTCAACATTCTTTTGCTAAAAATATCTTTATTAAATGCCAGCCTATTCTTGGAATGACACTAGGTGCTAGAAAGCCACAGAAGCCCTGCCCTTGGCAGCCCTCAGCCTGGTAATGCATAGGGACAGGAAATTCAAAACTCAAATGTGCTTTGGAGCTTGAGGAAAGCAGGACCGACCCACCGAGGAGTTTTCCCAAGTGAAAACACAAGAGAGTCAGCAATGAGCTGGCTGTGTAGACTTAGTGTCCCAGGGGAATCCAAGCAAGGGGCGGAGTGGGACAACATATTTGGGTACTCTGTGTGTGTCTGTGTGTGTGTGTGTGTGTGTGTGTGTGTGTGTGTGTGTGTGTGTCCAGTAAATGACAAACTCTGTTCTGTCCCAACCTCCTGGCTATGACGTCTCACCACACCACAGGGCCACAGCCCTGGGGGCCCAGATACTTCTGAAGCCATGAGCTCAGATCAACAACTCATGCTCAGCCCCTGTTTTTAATGAAGAATTTTGTCATAGCATGAGACACCAACACAGTAGTTTTCCCTCCAACTTTTTACAGGACACAGCACATTCATAAATATATGCAAATCTAGAGCCAAACATGGTGGCCCATGCTTGTAATCTTAGCATGTGGGAGGCTGAGACAAGGTATATTGGCTGGTTTTGTGTGTCAACTTGACACAAGCTTGAATCATTAGAAAGAAAGGAGACTCCGTTGAGGAAAAGCCTCCATGAGATCCAGCTATAAGGTATTTTTTTAATTAGTGATCAGTTGGGGAGAGTCTAGCCCATGGTGGTGGTACCACTCCAGGCTGTAGTTCTTTAAGAAAGCAGGCTGAGCAAGCCATGGAGAACAAGCCATTGAGCAGCTCCCTCCACGGCCTCTGCATCAGCTCCTGCCTCCAGGATCCTGCCCTGCTTGAGTCCTGACCTGAGTTCCTTCAGTGATAAACAGCACTGCAGAAGACTAAGCCAAATAAACCCTTTCCTCCCCAGCTTGCTTTTTGGTCATGGTGTTTCATGACAGCAATAGAAGCCCTAAGACAGGAGGATTGCTTGATCTTGAGACCAGTCTGCTAAGTTCAACAAAATAAACAGACCTGAAGACATGGTTAAATGTGTCAGATACCTGTGCATGTATGCATGTTGTTCACACTTATGTGTGTGTGTATGTGCGTGTGTGTGTGTGTGTGTGTGTGTGTGTGTGTGTGTGTGTGGTGTGGTGTGGTGTGTGTGTGATAGAGGGCATGTACCACTAAATGGCAACCTCATTTCTAACTTTAATATATTTAACCTAATACATCAAAATTGCAAATTTGAAAAATAACATTACTTCAAAGGCTTAGCAAAAAGAAAAAAAAAAACAAGTCAAGCATTCCTTAATAAATTCCATGTGTATCTCATGGTTACAGCACCTCCCAGTTCAGAGAGTTATGTTTCTAGTCCTCCATAACCACAGGTGGCTAATGGCTACCAGATTGAATATCACAGGAGACACTGGGGCCTTGTAGCATTGGAAAAACCAATCCAAATAAATAAGTGCATGCAGGATCCCACAAAGCCACTAGAGAGCCCTTGAACCTGGCACAGCTAAGGGCAGAGGAACACTGGGCAGAACGTACATGGAGGCTCAAGAACAAGGCGGGCTGCCAATCATGAAGAGCCAGCCTTTCCCACAGGTCCAAGAATTTGATATAGGGGACTGAGAGAATCGGAGAATGAGACCAGCACTCCAGCAGAAGAGAAAGGTTGAAGTGCAGAGGAACAGGGGGCCAGCCAGGAACCCCAGCCTACAGAACACCACGGTGACCCAGAAGAGATGAGGAAGGTGCAACCTATGCAAAAGTGGTGCCACTTCAGGAGGGAAAGTATAGACAGGAGTTTGTAGGTCATGGTCTTGGAAGTCCTAGGTGACTGGAAGACCAGGACTCGGGGCCTACACGCTAAGAAGATGGAAAGCAAGAAGACGGCTAGCCAACAGCCCAGATGTTCTGGAAGCCCAGGTAATCAAGTCACAGGGAAATTCCACTACAGGCAACAGCCACAGGACAAAGCGCCAAGCAGCAGAGGCTTTAGACAAGACCTGTGGGATGTTCTAAACCCCAATACTTATCCCACACTATGAGGAGCAACTTCTCCAAAAGAATAGTAGGAGACTGGGTACCATCAAGGCCCTTCTCTGTTCTAAAATGCTACAGAATCCTATCTAAATCAGAATCGAGATTGGCAGCTCTCTGCTTAGAGACTTAACTACCAAGCATGCTTTCCCAGGAAGATGATACTGATGGAAGCCAGAAGCAGTTACCTTATGAAATGGTCTCCTTCCTTCCACACCAAGCCAAGGTCTCACCCTTCCAGGCCTGAGTACCACATCTCCTACTTAAACAAACAGCCCTGCCACACACCCCCAACATCTGGCCACATGATGCCTTGTCTTCTCCCCCACTCTTGGGTAATAAAGAGCAACTGGCAAAATAGTTCAAATGCCTTCTTTTTAAAAGTACACAGCTGTGTGGGCTGGGACTATTTTGAGCTAAATGCTTCAAAGCTCCGGGCTCGAAGCTGCTTTAGGCATTTGCTGACTTCAGTGAGCAACGAGGAAGTCAGTTAAGTCAGTGAAAGAGCCCCCCCGCCCCGCCCCCAGCCTCAGCTGAATGTAGAGATTTAATAATTAAAAAAAAAAAAAAAAGCAAAAACAAAAACAAAAAGCACAAGCCGGGGCCATGACGGTAAAGGACAAAGCGAGAGAGAAAAGACAAAGCTCAGGGGCTGGCTGAGGGAGGTTAGGTGATCTGGAGCCAGTGTGCAAGGGTCCCAGACACCTCATACAATTCCATGCCTAGGCTGTGGCTGCACAGAGCCAGTGGAGTTCATCAGCAGAGGGACGAGGAAAGGTGCACAAGGCTGGAGTGAGCCAAAGCAGGAAATGGTAGGGGACACGGGACCACGGACGCTTTTCTCTGCTCTCAGACAACCAGCATCTCATCATATGGACCCCAAAGGAAATGAGAGCACCCCTCTATCATAGCTCCCAAGCCTGACTTTCCCGGGTCTAAGTTCTGTTCTTGCCCCGAAGATGTTCTCCAGAAGAACAAGCCCCCGTCCTATCTTTCAATAGCTATCAAACACCAAAACACAGAGTGAGACCAAGGGTCAATAACCACACACATGCACAACGATTTCTGACTGCCTGGTGGGAATAACAGCATATATTTGGCTTTTTCCTACAAATCAGGATTTCCCTAGCATTCCAGAGAAATGTCCAACTGGCCTCCCCTGTGAACCTGTCCACGTCACTATTCCAGGGACCATCTAAATTTCCTGGACACTTTCTCGCTGGCCTTGAACAACCTACAAAACCTCCCTGAGGTCCCTCTTGGGCCCCTGTAAATATGCATTGGGACAGCTCAGTTTAGAAGTTCAGCAATGGAAAATCACCGCAGCTGTTGAGAGTCACCAAACCTCCTGATACCTATTACCAAATCAGGTGTAAGCAGTGTCCCCAGGTTCCTCTGGCATCTCTCTCTCTCCCCTTCTGCTTTCTGTAGATGCAAAGAGGAGAATAGCTGGTGGGACAAGAGAGAAAGACCTGCAGGTGGTAGGGGGAGATTAGGAGCAAGGTTCGCATTAGAACCCTAATCCAAATTGTCCCTCCACCGTTGAGGATTCGTTTAGCCACCTCTTTGAATGTTAACTCATCTGTGAAGTGGGTATAAAAATAAATTCCGCGGAAGGTGGTCAGAACTCAGTGATAACACTGGTGCAAGCCGTGAGTAAAGCAATGAATGGAATCTAGGACTTGGGACACACCGAACACCTTAGAGGAGGAAACGTTTACCAGAAATGTGCACTTGGAAGAATCAAATGCATGCGCCCACCCTCCGGATCCCACCCTCGGAGGGAGAGCAAAAAGGTGCGCGTCTGGCGGGAACACCGGTGCGCGCAGGTGGGGAGCAGCATGGCGACACCTCCCGCAGAGCCAGCTGAGCAAGGAGCTGGGTGACGCGACCCACCTGAAGACGCGCAGCAGCAGGCAGGCGATGAGCAGCGCGCTGAAGGCGCACGCCACGATCACCGCCGCCTTCAGGGTGGGCAGGTCACGAAGCAGGCTGGAGATACGGGTCACTACAGCGTCGCCGCTGCTGTTGGAGCCGCCCCCGCCCGCCGCACCAGACCCCAGCTGGGTGGCATTCGCCGGGCTCGATGGAGGCTGGTGCTTCTCTTTGGGTTGTGAGGCCGAGGTGGACTCGGCTGTGCGAGCGAGGACGGCGGGCGCGGCCAGGAGAACGAGCAGCAGCAACAGCCGCGGCAGGGCACTCATGGTGCGCTGTGCGCGCGGTGCGGAGGTCTGCTTCCCGGAAGCCTGAGCCCGGGAGGCTTGCACCCAGGAGGTCTGCGCCCCGGAGGCCTGCACCGGGGGCTCCCGCGGCCGAGGCGGCTGCGCGGTGCTCGGCAGGAAGCTGCAGAGCCCGGAAGAACCCGCGCCGCTGCCGCAGCCACCAACACGTTGCACCGAGTCATTCGACGGGCTTCGGCCCCGCGTGGGCGGGGCGGACCTCGGCTGGGTCCCCGCTGCGCTCCGCCCCTGGGTGGCCTCAGGCTGATCGGGACCTGAGACCCCCACGGAGAAATCCGAACCGCCTGGCTCACTCCGCTCCAAATGGTACGCAGAACGGCTCAGACGATTCCTCATACAATCCAGTAGCCCCCTCTTGAAACAGATATTCTCGTCTTCATTAGTTGATTTAGCAGGCAGAGAGCCACCTCACAGCAGCTCTGATTTCCCACCTGGAGCTTGCAAGCATTTTGCATTTCTGCTGGTGAACTAGTTTTCTGCGTTCCCACCTCTGGAAATATTCACACCTTCTCCAAACCAGCCTGAAGTGTCAAACACCAAGAGTGACTGTCTTGCTGTCTTTGATACATAAACTAAATGATGCTGGAGTGGAAAACAGCTATGGACACTTTTGGGAACCCAGGAATTGAAACAGTGCTGAGTGTGTTCCTGGAGCAGACCCCGGGACGATCTGGAAGGCACTCCCCAATGATAGATAAATAAATACCTAAACACATAAAACAAGAACCAGGAGACTTTGAACAGCTCATTTCTGGACCTGCTAGAGACGGACAAATTTTATGACGTATTCATTGCCTAGATCTGCATAATCAAACTTCCATAATTACCCCAAAATTTAGTAGCTCACAATAACCCATATATATTATCTCAAACCCAAGCATATCTGGGTTCTCTGGTTTCAAAGTGTCTTATTAAGTTTAAGATCTCCTCCCAAGATTCACGTAGGGATCTGTCAGCTTCTCCTGGTAGATTCAGCTCTTCACAGGCTGAGAGACCGAAGCCTGCATTCCCTACCATCTGTCTGTCAGAAGCTGTCCTGAGCTCTCTCATTGGAGACTTTTTTAAAAGAGCATTTGGCATCTTCAAAGCGTTCAAGCCCAGTTAGCAATTAAGTCGGCGAGCAAAATAGAAGACAATTCTATAAAACTTAATCGCAGATGTGACATCCCCGCACTTGTTCCTGAACCAATTCATTAGAAGCATGCCACAGCTCTCATTCATACTTGAGAAAAGGAAACTGCAATGTTGTAAATAACAGGAAGCTGGAGCGCTGGGGCCACCTAACAGCTGTCCGCCACATACAGTGTGATGAATTTTTATTTGCAGATGCGGGGGGAGCCTATGAACAACGTTCAGATTCCCAGAAGTTATTGCCCAAAAGGCACTATGTAAAATGTGTGTTTGCAAGCATGCTACAGGAATGGGATAAAGATGGTGCATATCCTTAATCCCAGCCCTAGGAAGGAAGAAGCAGGCAGATCTCTATGGTCGGATGCCATCCTAGTCTACATAGTGAGAGTTCCAGGACAGTTAGAACTAAATGGTGGGACCCAGACCCTCAAAAAAAATAAAATAAAAATCATATGCTATATGCTTAAGGTCTTCCAACTCTGAACTACCATTGATGGAGAGTATTCATTTTCATATCAGAATATGCACTCAGAAAACTCCCTGAAGATCTGGGTGTGAGGTCCATAGTTCCCCCGCCTTTTCTAAAACAAGCTGCAGGTACCACAGCTTTGTAATCTGTTACTTGGAAGAAATTCTGATGTAGTAGAGAACAGATGTGCCCAAGTTAAAACCTCTCAACAAGGAAGGACGTTGACCTCTGAGTGGTCTTGGCCAGAAAGGATTTAACCAGTGAATAGCAGTGTTTTAATAATTAATAAGAATAACAGGGCCGAACACAATAAGGTCGCTGAGAAAATCCACAAGAAGGGGGGCGGGGCTAGAAGAATGAAGCTGCAAAGGATCTTGGTCCAGTTCCCAGCATCCGCATCAGGTGACTCACAACTCCAGTTCCAGGGATCCAGTACCCTCTCCTGATCTCCCGCAGCACTGCACACGGAGAAGCAGGCACACAAACATAAACTTAAATAAATACCACAATTTATGTGATGTACATGTGATTATTTGACGTTGACTTAACACCAATAGAAAGCATAAACATGAAACTATTTTAGTAAAGTGACATTTTAGAATCTTTCATTCTTCCTTATTAAGGTTCACTTATAAATTGTCCCCCATATTAGAATCCCTAAAGCATTTTGATATAAATAACTGTAGACAATGGCCTTTTTTATTTTGTTTAAATAACAGGTTTTTTTTCATTTATTTTACATACTGACCACAGTTTTTTCTCCCTCCTCCTTGTCCCCCCCATCTACCCCCCCCTTCACCTCCTCCTCCATCTCCATT
>PVIH01016351.1:0-21573 GCA_004025045.1 Sigmodon hispidus
AAAAATGACCAGATGTGTTGGGAGGGGGAAGAGACCTTGAATAAGGATATATAGGGAAAGCTGAACACAAAGAAAATATATGTGTAGCAATCTTATTTGTATTTCTACCCTTGATAAGCCATGCTTATGATTCTTATCCTCTGTATAGTTATTGTTAACTCTTCTGCATTTTAAATTCTTTTTACTGTTTTTTTTTGATGAATACAAAATAAAGAAAAAAAAATAAAAAATAAAATGAAAAGTTTTTTTTTTCAAGTGAAAAAAAAAAAAAGAAGATATGTGTGAAAATGTACAGTGTATCCAAGAAGGTAATTGAATATCTATGTAAAAAGTCTCTAGACCTAGGTGTTACCATAAATATTACTTGCCCTAGTACATCCATTACACACTACACAGTTACCAGCAGACTCTATTTGAAAGTCAATAACTTTCACCCATTTTGATAATACTCAATGAAATTGTATGTGGTTTTTCAGTAAGACATCAGCAGGAACTCTGCAGTGGAAACTGAAGAGAAGTAATATATGTGATGGAACAAAATATAAAGTTCTGTGTTCATTTAGCTTCTGTGAGAAAAATATAACACTCCCTGGACAAATTAAAAGTAAAAAAATAGAATTAAGTCTATAAAATAATTTGGAGTTGTTTTTTGGTTTGTACATTGAGATTGCAAGAAAAGAACTCTAAGCATTATTCTAATTCTCATATTCTGCTCCCCAAGAATTATTAATGAGGTTATTTATATAAAAAGTACAAAGGAACTTACTGTATATTCATAATTTGGTTGAAATAATCTTTCTCTACAGGCCATTGCACACTTATAATAAAGAATACACAACTTGGCAACAAGTCTCCATCTGTGTCTTTGTTCTGCATCATTCTCCAAAAGCACCTGGGTTGAGTGAAACTGCACACAAGAAGTGGAATGTTCAGAAGCAAAAAGACCAAAATAAAAGTGAACATGTTTTTCAAACTCTACACCTGGCAGTGTGCACTGTGAAGTGCTATCCAGATTTAAACATTATATGGACACCCTAATATTCCCAACTGCATCTTTAGAAATCTTGGTAACTCCCATGGGGTTCTGTAACTGATGACTATGTAATTTAATTATTTGATGAATATATATAATGAGAATCAGGTAGTTTCTTGACATCATTCACATATGTGAAAATCAAACCTCAGTGGATGCCAATTTAGGAAAATCTGGTCATAAGACTTTCTAAGCAATCTGTTTATGAAAAGGCCTTGAAAACTGTTATCAGTAAATTTTGTTAGATTATTCACACTGAGATATGTAGTAATTGTTCAGGAAAGACTCACATTAGAATACATGATGAAATACAAGATTAACTCAAAGGAATGTGTAGCCCTGCTGTATCCAAAATAAATGGACTGAAAAACAAGTAAGGGAAACATCACCCTTTATAATAGCTGCAAATAGCATTAAATACGTTGGAGTAACTATCACCAGAGAAGTAACAGATTTATTTAAGAAAGATTAAATCACTGAGATAGAAACTGAAGAAGTTATCAGAAAATGGAAAAAAAATCCTGAATTGCCTTCTGGGACCAGGATCAATCTGTAGTGCCTGTCCCCAGACTCTCCGTAGCAGACAGGACTAGGGTTTGGCTGTGAGGGGCTCCTCCAGTCACAACTAAAAGAGAGGAAATAGCACAGCTGAATCTGCCTCAAGAGCAAATTGCGTCATAAGAGAAGGATTGAGGCCTTGAAATTCAGACCCCTGTCCAGAGTAGAGTCAGAGATCCAGCAGACTCTCTTTGCTCAGAGTATACAGGAGATGCACAAGACCTCCTGCCACAACTGACAAGGAGCTGCATAATAATGAACCACTGAAGTCATGGGCAAATACCCGTGCAAAAATACATATAACATTATAAAGAACAACAAGGCAACTCCAGAAGAAACTGGTGGTTCTACAACTACAAGACCTGAGCACAGCAATGAAGAAACAAAAAAGAAAAAACACCAAAAACACCTTTATGAAGATTATTGAAGCACTCAGAGAAGATATAAAAAAAATCCCTTAAAGAAATAGAAGAAAAAGCAAACAAAAAATTGGAAGAGATGAACAAATCCTTGAAAGAAAACCACAAAAAAACTAAACCAAAAAATGAAAGAAATATTCCAGGAACCAAATACAGAAATAGAAGCAATAAAAAAGGCATATAATAAGGCAAAGGTAGAAATAGAAAACCTGAAGAAAAGAGTTGTAATTACAGATACAAACATAACCAACAGAAATTAAGAGATGGAAGAGGGAATCTCTAAAGTAGAAGACTCAGTAGCAGAATAGATATATCAGTAAAAGAAAATACTAAAACCAAAAAAAGCCATAACACAAAATATTCAGGAAATCTGAGACATCATGAAAAGACCAAACTTGAGAATAATAGGAATAGAAGAAGGAGAAGAATATCAGCACAAAGGCACAGATAATGTATTCAATAAAATCAGAAAAGAAAACTTTTCTATGTAGAAGGAAATACCTATAAATATACAAGAAACTTACAAAACAACAAATAGTTATGACACTAAAAAAAAAGTCAGCTCGCCACATAATGATCAAACCACACAACATAGAGAACAAAGAAAAAATTTTAAGAGCTGCAAAAAGAAAAGGGTCAACTAACTTAAAAGGTAGACCCATCAGAATACCACCTGATTATTCAATGGAAATGATGAAAGCTAGAAGAGCTTGGTCAGAAGTTATACAGTCACTAAAAGGGCATGGCTGCCAAACTAGAATACTGTACTCACCAAAATTATTAATCAGCATAGATGGAGTAAACAAGATATTTCATGACAAAGTCAGACTGAAACGATACCTATCTACTTATCCAACCCTCCAGAAAGCATGAGAGGGAAAACTCCATCCTGAGGATCCCAGATACACCCATGAAAACATCCACAGTCAATGATTCCACAGAAGAATAGCCCAGAAACAGGAAATACATACAAGCTACCATCAGAAATAGCAGAAAATATCAATCAGTGTTCATTAATATTCCTTAATGTCAATGGACTCAACCCACCTATAAAAAGAAACACACTAACAAGATGGATACAAAAACAGAAGTCATCCTTCTGCTGCATACAAGAAAAACACCTCAACCATAAACACAGACACAGGCTTAGAGCAAAGGGTTGGGAAAAGGTTTTCCAACCAAATGTTCCTAAGAAACAAGCAGGGGTTGCAATCCTAATATCTAACAAAGTAGACTTTAAGCTAAAAGCAATTAAAAGGGACCAAGATGGTCACTACTTATTCATCACAGGAAAATAGTCAAGAGGAGATTTTAATCCTAAACATTTATGCCCCTAATATAAGGGCACCTACCTATATAAAAGAAACACTGCTAAAGCTCAAATTCCACATCAATTCTCACACCCTAATAGTGGGAGACTCCAACACCCCACTTTCACCCCTGGATAGGTCAACCAGACAGAAACTCAACAGAGAAATAAGGAGTCTAACAGATTACAATGCAAATGGTTATACTAGATATTTACAGAAGTTTCCACCCAAATGCAAAGGAGAATACATATTTCTCAAGCCCTCATGTAACTTTCTCTAAAGTTGACCACAAAATTGGTCATAAAGCAAATATCAACAGATACAAAAAATTAAAATATTCCCTTGTATCATATCAGACATCCAGGACCTAAACTTAGAGTTCAACAACATCAAAAATCACAAAAAGCCTACCAACTCATGGAAACTAAATATCACTCAGCTGAAACACCTCTAGGTCAAGGAAGAAATTAAGAAACAAATGAAAGTCTTCCTAGAAATTAATGAAAATGAATCCACAACATACCCAAACATTTGGGACATAATGAAAGCAGTCTTAAGAGGAAAATTAATAGCACTAGAGGCCTTTTGGAAAAACATAGAGAAATCACACACTAGACAACCAACAGCACAGCTGAAAGACACAAAACAACATACCTACAAGGAGTAGACAGCAGGAAGTAATCAAACTTAAAACTGAAATCAATAAAATTGAAACAAAAAGAACAAAACAAAGAATCAATGAATCAAAGAATTGGTTCTTTCAGAAAGTCAGCAAGATAGATATGCCCATATTCAAACTAATCAAAAATCAGAGAGAGGGTATCTAAATCAAAAAATCAGAAATGAATAGGGACATATAACAACAGACACCCAGGAAATCCAGAAAATTATCAGATCATACTTTGAAAACCTATATCCCACAAAAATGGAAATCCTTGAAGATATGGACAGCTTTTTGGATAAGTACATTTATCAAAATTAAATGAAGACCAGATTAATTACCCATACAGACCTATAACAATGAAGGTAATTGAAGTGGTCATTAAAAGCCTCCCAAGTTAAAAAAAAAAAACCCAGGGCCAGATGGATTCAGTGCAGAATTCTACCAAACATTCAAAAAATAATTATTACCACTAATCCTCAAACTATTTCACACAGTAGATCCTGAAGGAATATTACCAAATTTCTTTTTTGAAGTCACAATTACTCTAATACCCAAGGAACTCAAAGACACAGCAAAGAAGGAGAATTACAGACCAGTTTCCCCCATGAATATTAATGCTAAAATTCTCAACAAAATTTTAGCAAACTGTATACAACAATGTATAAAAAGTATCATCCATCACGTCCAAGTAGGCTTCATCCCAGAAATGTAGGGCTAGTTTAACATACAAAAAACTGTAAACGTTATCCATATATTAACAAACTAAAGCAAAAAAACCACATGATCATACCCTTAGATGCTGAAAAACCCTTGACAAATTCCATCACATCTTTATGATAAGAGCTCTGGAGGGATCAGGAACGTAGGGAAAATATCTCAATATACTAAAGGCAATTTACAAAGCCAACAGCCAACATCAAACTTAATGGAGAAAAACTCAAAGCAATACCAATAGTTCAGGAACTACACAGGGATGTCCTCTCTCCCTTTATCTATTTGATATAGTTCTCAAAGTTTTAGCTAAAGCATTAAGAGAATGAAAGAAAATTAAGGGCATACAAATTGGAAAAAAGGCAGTGAAAATATCTCTATTTGCAGATGATATGATAGTATACATAAGTGAACCACAAAATTCTACCTGGAAACATCTACAGCTGATACATCTTCAGCAATGTAGCAGGATACAAGCTTAACTCAAAGAAATCAGTAACCCTTCTATATGCTAAAGATTAAAGGGCTGAAGAAGAAATAAGAGAAACATCACCCATTATAATAGCATTAAATACCTTGGAATAACTATAAGCAAAGAAGTAATAGAACTATTTGACAAAAATTTTAAATCACTGAGGAATGAAATTAAAGAGGATATCAGAAAATGGAAAGCTCTCCCATGATCCTGGATGGGTAGGATCAACATAGTAAAAATAGCAATTCTACAAAAAGCAATCTAGAACTTCACTGCACTGCCCTTCAAAATCCCAACACAATATTTTACGGACTTTGAAAAAACAATACTCAACTTCATCTATAATAAAAGGAAACCCAGGATTGCCATAATAATCTTATTCAACAAAAATAATTCAGGAGGCATCACTGTCCCTGAGTTCAAGCTATATTATAGAGCTACAGAAATAAAAACAGCATGGTACCAGCATACAAACAGACTCGTGGATCAATGGAATAGAATTGAGGATCCAGGCATGTAACCAAAAACCTATTAACACCTGATCTTTGACAAAGAGGCCCAAAATATTCAATGGAAAAAGATAGTACTTTAACAAATGTGTTGGCATAGCTGGTTGGTAGTGTGTAGAAAAATGCAAATAGATCCAAGCCTGTCATCCTGCACAAAACTCAAATCCAAGTGGATCAAAGACCTCAACATAAACACAGGACTTTGAACTTTATAGAAAAGAAAGTGGGAAATACGCTTCTACTAATTCATACAGGTGACCACTTCCTAAATATAACACCAGAGACACAGACACTAAGATCAACAATCAATAAGTGGGATCTCCTGAAGCTGAGAAGCTTCTGTAAAGCCAAACACACTGTTAATAGGACAAAACACCCTTCAGAATGGGAAAAGATTTCAACAAACCTAAAAATAATAGAGGAATGATCTCTAAGATATATAAAGAAGTCAAGAATCTAGAGCCCAAAACCTTGAATAACCCAATAAAAAAATGGGGTTCAGATTTAAAAAAGAATTCTCATCAGAAGAATTACGAATGGCTGAAAGACACTTGAAAAAGTGCTAATCATCTTTAGCCATCAGAGAAATGAAAATCAAAACAACTTTGAAATAACACCTGACACATGTCAGACTGACTAAAATAAAGGACACAGAGGACAGCCTATGCTGGAGAGGATGCGGAGCAAAAGGAACACTCCTCCATTATTTGGTGGGAGTATAAGCTTGTTCAGCGACTTTGGAATTTAGTATGGCAGCTTCTCAGAAAATTGAGAATCAACATGCCCAAGGACCCAGCAATACCACTTCTGAGTGTATACCCTAAAGATGCACAGTTGCACTCCACTTGCATTAATTCAACTATGTTCATAGCATCGTTATTTGTAATAACAAGAACCTGGAAACAACCTAGATGTCCCTCAACTGAAGAATGAATTAACAAACTGTGGAACATCTACACAATGGAGTACTACTCAGCAGTAAGAAAAAATGATATCCTAAAATTTGCAGGCAAATGGATGGATTTGTAGAATATCCTCCTGAGCAAGGTATCAAAAACTCAGAAAGATAAACAGGGGATGTTCTCACTCATTAGTGGACTCTGAACAAAAAAAATAAAAAAGAAAAAAATAAGCAAAGCATGCTCAACCTGCAAACTACAACCACTGAACTGCTTGGGATCAGAAACACCTTGGACTGACTCCTTGGATCCCAATCCCTGTAAAGGAAAACTTGACTCAATGTTGATGCTTAGGGGAGAAAACTGGATCTGCCAGCAGTGGAGGCTGAACTAAGCAATACTGGGACTGTAAGACCTTGGGACCACCTGTCCATGAAGTGTGTGGAGAGATGTGGAGAAGAAAGAATGACCTGATGTGGTGGAAGGGGGAAGAGAACTTGAATAAGAATATACAAGAATAGAAAATGTGACTCCTTTATTCATAATAAAAAGACAAAACATCAGCCTACACAATGGAAAAAGATATTAACCAGCTCTACAAGTGACAGATGAATGATCTCTAAAATATATTTTAAAAAAAAACTTGGCAGAGCAAGTCCCAGCGCACTCTGTAGCAGGCACAGATAAAGTCTGCCTGTCACCATACCCACAGCTGCTGCTGAGGGAATTTGCAGGGCTACGCACCTCCACCTCCAACTGAGCAAACAGATAACTACAGGGGTCCCTGAAAGAGAGACTCAGACCCCGCCTAGAGGTGAGGAGGAGTCACCAGGCCCAATCACCTATATCCCAGCCAGGGAGGGAGAGTTGAGATCCCATCAGTCTGGTTCCACTTCCGGGACAAGGTGCTGGCTGTAGAGTGAGTCCCAGCACACTCTGTAGCAGGCACAGATAAATTCTGCCTGTCACCATAACCACAGCTGCTCCTGAGGGAATTTGCATGGCTACCCACCACCACCTCCAACTGAGCAGAGAGATAACTTCTGGGGTCTCTGAAGGACAGACTAAGACCCCGCCCAGTGAGGTTACAGGAGGCACACATGCCCAAGTGCGACAATTGACCAGGAGCCATCTAATTGTGAAAAACTGAGGCCATGGGCAAACGTCACTGCAAAAAATTACATAATAATACAAAGAACAACAAGGTAACTCCAGAAGACAGTGGCAATCTTACAAATACAAGACCTGAACTGAGCAATGAAGAGGAATCAGAAGGAAGTAACACCAAAAACTCCTTTTTGATGATCATCGAAGCTCTCAAAGAAGATATGAAAAATACCCTTAAAGAAATAGAAGAAAATACAAAAAAAAAAATGGAAGAGATGAACAAATCTATGAAAGAAAAATGCCAGGAACTAAAAGCTGAAATAGAAGCAATAAAAAAGGCACAAAATGAGGCAAAGATGAAATACAAAATCTGAAGAAAAGAGCTAGAACCACATATACAAGCATAACAAACAGAGTTCAAGAGATGGAAGATAGAATCTCTGAAGTGGAAGATTCAATAGCTCAAATAAATATATCAGTCAAAGAAAATAGTAAAACTAAAAAAGCCATAACTCAAAATGTTCAGGAAATCTGGTACACCATGAAAAGACCTAATTTGAGAATAATAAAAATAAAAGAAGGAGAAGAATACCAGCTCAAAGGCACAGATAATGTTTTCAATAAACTCATAGAAGATAACTTCCCTAACCTGAAGAAGAAAATGCATATAAAGATACAAGAAGCTTACAGAACACCAAATAGATATGACCCCCCAAAAATAGTCAGCACACCACATTATAATCAAGACACAAAACATGCAGAACAAAGAAAAAAATTTAAGAGCTGCAAAGGAAAAGGGCCAACTCACATATAAAGGCAGACCCATCAGAATAATGCCTGATTATTCAATAGAAATGATGAAAGCTAGAAGGGCTTGCTCAGAAGTTATGCAGACGCTAAAACAGCATGGCTGCCAAACTAAAATACTATACCCTGCAAAATTTTCAATCCCCATAGATGGAGTAAACAAGGTATTTCAAGACAAAGTCAGATGAAAGAATATCTATGTACAAATCCAGCACTACAGAGAGTTTCTACTGTGTGAAATAGTTTGAGGAGTAATGGTAGTAATTCTTCTTTGAAGGTCTGGTAGAATTCAGCACGGAAACCATCTGGACCAGGGCTTTTATTTTGGCAGAGGTTTGTAATGACAACTTCAATTTCCTTACGGATTATAAGCCTGTTTAGGTAATTAATCTGATCTTAATTTAATTTTGGTAGATGGTACCTGTCCTGAAAGCTATCCATTTCTTCTAGGTTTTCCATTTTGGTGGAATACAGATTTTGAAAATATCTGATAATTCTCTGTATTTCCTGGGGGTCTCTTGTTATGTCCCCCTTTTCATTTCTGATTTTGTTGATTTGAACACTCTCTCTCTGTTTTTTTATTAGTTTGGCTAAGGGCTTATCTATCTTGTTAACTTTCTCAAAGAACCAACTCTTAGATTCGTTGATTCTTTGTATTGTTCTTTTTGTTTCAATTGTATTGATTTCAGCTCTAAGTTTGATTATTCCCTGCCATCTACTCCTTCTAGGTGAGTTAGCTTCTAATTGTTCTAAGGCTTTCAGCTGAGCTGTTAGGTCTTTAGTGTGGGATTTCTCTTGGTTTTTCATATAGGCATCTAGTGCTATGAATATTCCTCTTAAGACTGCTTTCATTATGTCTCACAAGTTTGGATATGTTGTAGATTCATTTTCATTAAATTCTAGGAAGACTTTGATTTCTTTCCTAATTTATTCCTTGACCCAGAGATGGTTCAGCTGATTGGTATTTAGTTTTCATGAGTTGGTAAGCTTTCTTTGGGTTTTGATGTTGTTGAAATCTAACTTTATGCCCTAGTGGTCCAATATGTTACAAGGGATTATTTCCAATTTCTTGTATCTGTTGATATTTGCTTCATGACCAATTCTATGGTCACTTTTAGAGAAAGTTCCATGAGGAGCTGAGAAATATGTATATTCCTTGGCATTTGGGTTGAAACTTCTGTAGATATTTATTAAATCCATTTGCATCATAACCTCTTTTACACTCCTTATTTCTCTGTTGAGACTCTGTCTGGTTGATCTATACAGAGTTGAAAGTGGGGTATTGAAGTCTCCCACTATTATGGTATAAGAATTGATGTGGGATTCGAGCTTTAGCAGTGTTACTTTTACATAAATAGGTGCCCTTATATTAGGGGCATAAATATTCAAGTTTGAAATCTCCTCTTGAGCAATTTTTCCTGTGATGAATAAGTAGTAACCATCTTCATCCCTTTTAATTGCTTTTAGCTTAAAGTCTACTTTGTTAGATATCAGGATGGCAACCCCCGCTTGTTTCTTAGGACCATTTGACTGGAAAATCTTTTCCCAACCCTTTATTCTAAGTCTGTGTGTGTCTTTGAGGTTGAGGTTTGTTTCTTGTAGGCAACAGAAGGATGGCTTCTGTTGTTGTATCCATCTTGTTAGTGTGTGACGTTTCATAGGAGAGTTGAGACCATTGATATTAAGGGAAATTAGTGACCACTGATTGATATTTCCTGCCATTTTTGGTGGTAATTTGTTTGTATTTCCTTTCTCTGGGGTATTCTTCTGTGAACTTATTGATTGTTTGTGATTTTATGGGTGTATCTGGGGTCCTTAGGTTGGAGATTTCCCTCTAATATTCTCTGTAGTTCTGGATTGGTAAATAGATATTCCTTCAGTCTGACTTTGTCCTGAAATACCTTGTTTACTCCATCTATGGTGATTGACAATTTTGCAGGGTATAGTATTCTAGTTTGGCAGCCATGTTGTTTTAGCCTTTGTATAACTTCTGACCAAGCCCTTCTAGCTTTCATCCTTTCCATTGAATGTTCGTTATAGTCAGGCATTATTCTGATGGGTCTGCCTTTATATGTAAGTTGGCCATTTTCTTTTGCAGCTCTTAAATTTTTTCTTTGTTCTGTATGTTTTGTGGCTTGATTTTAAAGTGGGGCGCTGACTTTTTTTGAGGTCATATTTATTTGGTGTCTTGTAAGCTTCTTGTATCTTTATAGGAATTTCCTTCTTCAGGTTAGGGAAGTTTTCTTCTATGAGTTTATTGAAAACATTATCTGTGCCTTTCAGCTGGTATTCTTCTCCTTCTTCTATTCCTATTATTCTCAAATTAGGTATTTTCATGGTGTCCCAGATTTCCTGAACATTTTGAGCTATGGCTTTTTTAGTTTTACTATTTTTTTTGACTGATATATCTATTTGAGCTACTGAGTCTTCCACTTCAGAGATTCTATCTTCCATCTCTTGAACACTGTTTGTTTTGCTTGTACCTGTGGTTCCTGCTTTTTTATTCAGGTTTTCTATTTCCATCTTTGCCTCATTTTGTGCCTTTTTTATTGCTTCTATTTCAGCTTTATTTTCCTAGCATGCTTCTTTCATAGATTTGTTCATCTCTTCCAATTTTTTGTTTGTATTTTCTTCTATTTCTTTAGGGCTATTTTTCATATCTTCTTTGAGACCTTCATTGATCATCAAAAAGAAATTTTTGGTGTTGCTTCCTTCTGTTTCCTCTTCATTGCTCAGTTCAGGCCTTGTATTTGTAAGATCACCACTTTCTTCTGGAGTTACCTTGTTGTTCTTTGTAGTATTATGTAAGTTTTTGCACTGATGTTTGCCCATGGCTTCAGTGCTTCAAGATTAGGTAGCTCCTGGTCAGTTGTGTCACTCAGGCTTGTCTGCCTCCTGTCACCTCTCTGGGTGGAGTCTGAGTCTGTCCTTCAGAGACTCCAGTTGTTATCTGTTCGCTCAGTTGGAGGTTGAGGTGGGTAGCCGTGCAAGTTCCCTCAGCAGCAGCTGTGGGTATGGTGACAGGCAGACTTTATCTGTGCCTGCTACAGAGTGCACTGTGACTCACTCTGCAGCCAGCACCTGGTCCCGGAAGTGGAACCAGAACCAATGGAAGCTCAACTCTCCCTCCCTGGCTGGAATATAGGTGCTTGGGCCTGGTGACTCCTCCTCACCTCTGGGCAGGGTCTGAGTCTGTCCTTCAGGGACCCCCATCGTTATCTGTTTGCTCAGTTAGAGGTAGAGGTGAGTAGCCATGGAAATTCCCTCAGCAGCAGCTGTGGGTATGGTGACAAGCAGACTTTATTTGTGCCTGCTACAAAGAGTGCTGGGAGTCACTCTGCAGACAGCCACTGGTCCTGGAAGCGGAACCGGAACTGATGTAAACTATTTACAATTTCATCTTCAAATTCTTCAGAAACCCAAGAAGGAAATAAAATTAAATAAACAGCAACTTTGTTCTTTCTCTCTCTCACTCTCTTTCTTTCTTTCTATGTTTTTAACAAGAACCTTAAGTCTAATCTCTCTTGTTTAGCTTTTTTCTAACTATAAATAACAATTTTTTTATTTTTTTATGAATAAAGTCACATTTTCTATCCTTGTAGAGCCTTATTCAAGGTCCCTTCCCCATCCTACTCCCTCCAGGCACTTTTTCTTCTTCATATCTCCCCATCTCCTCCTCGGCATGGGCAGGAGGACCCAAGATCCCAATATTGCTCAGTTCAGGATACACTCCTGGAAGATCCATTTATCTCCCCCCAACATCAAGACTCACTCAGGTGTTCTGCTAGAGAAGCTAGGGTCCAAGGTGTCAGATCAAAGTGTTTCGAATATGAAGCTGTTCAGTTGTTGTGGTTTGCAGCTTGGACATGATTTGCTTTTTGCTTTTCTTGTTTAGAGTCCACTAATGAGTGAGTACATCATCTGCTTTTCTTTCTGAGTTTGAGATTCCTGGCCCAAGAGGATATTCTTCAAATCCATCCATTTGACTGCTAATTTTTCTGACTGCAGAGTAGTACTCCATTGTGTAGATGTACCACAGCTTATTAATCCATTCTTCAGTTGAGGGGCATCTAAGTTGTTTCCAGGTTCTTACTATTGCAAATAATGCCACTATGAACATAGATGAGCTAATGCCTTTGGACTGCGGCTGTGTGTCTTTAGGGTATACACCCAGAAGTGCCATTGCTGGATCCTTGGGGAAATTGTTTTCCAGTTCTCTGGAAAAACTGCCATACTGCATTCCAGAGTGTCTAAACAAGCTTACACTCACTCCCACCAACAATGTAGGAGTGTTCCCCTTACTCCCAAACCTATCCAGCATAGGCTGTCATCTGTGCCTTTTATCTTAGACAATCTGACAGGTTTCAGGTGGTATCTCAAAGTTGTATTGATTTGCATTTCTCTAATGCCTAAAGATGTTGAGGACTCTTTCAAGTGCCTTTCAGCCATTTGTAATTCTTCTGCGAATTCTCTTTTTAGTTCTGAACCCAATTTTTTTCCTTGTATTATTATTATTATTATTATTATTATTTTTATTATTATTTGGAACAAAGAAGTCACTTTTTCTAAACTTGTATATCCTTATTCAAGATCCCTTCCCACTCCGACCACATCAGGTCATTCTTTCTTCCCCACAAATCCCCATCCCATTCCTGGGCTGGCTGCAGGCAGTCCCACGGTCCTACTGCAACAATATTGCTTAGTTCAGTCTCCAGTCCTGGCAAATGCAGTTTTCTCCCTCCTCCATCAAGAGTGAGTTGGGTGTTCCTCTAGGGGGAGTAGAATCCAAGGTGTCAGTCCAGGGTGTTTCTGATCCCAAACTGTTCAGTGGTTGTGGGTGCAGCTTGGGCATTCTTGGCTTTTTTCTTGTTTGTTTGTTTGTTTGTTTAGAGTCCACTAATGAGTGAATACATCCCCTGCCTATCTTTCTGAGTTTGTGATACCTCACGCAGTAGGATATTCCCCAAATCCATCCATTTGCCTACAAATTTTAGGATATCATTTTTTCTTACTGCTGAGTAGTACTCCATTGAGTAGATGTACCACAGTTTGTTAATCCATTCTTCAGTTGAGGGACATCTAGGTTGCTTCCAGGTTCTTGCTATTACAAATAATGCTGCTATGAACATAGTTGAGCTAATGCCATTGGAGTGTAACTGTGCATCTTTAGGGTACATACCCAGAAGTGGTAAGGCTGTGTCCTTGGGAAGATTGATTCTCAATTTTCTGAGAAACAGCCATACTGCATTCCAAAGTGTCTGAACAAGCTTACACTGCCACCAACAATGGAGGAGTGTTCCCCTTGCTTTCCATCCTCTCCAGCATAGGCTGCCCTCTGTGTCTTTTATCTTAGCCAATCTAACAGGTGTCAGATGTTATCTCAAAGGTGTTTTGATTTACATCTCTCTGATGGCTAAAGATGATGAACACTTTTTCAGATGCCTTTCAGCCATTTGTAATTCTTCTGCTGAGAATTCCCTTTTTAGATCTGAACCCTGGGTTATTCAAGGTTTTGGGCTAAAGTTTCTTGAGTTCTCTATATATTTTAAAGATCAGTCCTCTATCACTTGTAGTGTTGGTGAAAATTTTTTCACATTCTATAGGCTGTCATTTTGTCTAATTGACAGTGTCCTTATCTTTACAGAAGCTTCTCAGTTTCAAGAGGTACCACTTTATTGATTGTTATTTTTAGCATCTGTACCACTAGTGTTGTATTTAGGAAGTGGTTGCCTGTACCATTTCTTTGGCGGGAATTTTCCTCTTTCTTTTCTATCAAGTTCAGAGTGGCTGGGTTTATGTTGAGGTCTTTGATCCACTTGGATTTGAGTTTTGTGTAGGGTGACAGGCTTGGGTCTGTTTGCATTTTTCTCATACTACCAGCCAGCTATGCCAACATGATTGCTTAAAGGAACTATCTTTTTTCCATTTGGATATTTTTTATCTCTTTTTTAAAAATCAGGTATTCACAGGTGTGAAGTTTAATGTCTGAGACTTCAATTCAATTGCATTGATCCACAAGTCTGTTTTTATGCCAGTACCAGGTGGGTTTTAATATTGTAGCTCTATAGTATAATTTGCAGTTGGGAATGGTGATGCTTCCTGAGGTTCTTTTGTTGAGTAAAAATGTTTTGGCAATCCTGGCTATTCTGTTATCCCAGATGAAGTTGAGTATTGTTCTTTCAAGGTTGATAAAATATTGTTTTGGGATTTTCATAGGCAGTGAATTGAATCTGTAGATTGTTTTTGGTAGGATTGCCATTTTTACTATGTTGATCCTACCTATCCAGGAACATGGGAGATCTTTCCATTTTCTGATATCCTCTTCAATTTCTTTCTTCATTGACTTAAAATTTTTGTCAAATAGATCTGTTACTTCTTTGGTTATAGTTACTCCAAGGTATTTAATGCTATTTGCGGCTATTATAAATTGTGATGTTTCCCTTATTTATTTGCACCCTTTTATCTTTAGTGTATAAGAGGGCTAATGATTTCTTTGTGTTAATCTTGTATCCTGCTACATTGCTGAAGGTATTTATCAGCTGTAGAAGTTTCTTGGAAGAATTTTTGTGTCACTTATGCACACAATGATATTATCTGCAAATAGGGATAGTTTCAATTCTTCATTTCCAATTTGTATTCCCTTAACTTCCATTTGTTCTCTTATTGCTTTAGCTAAAACTTTGGGAACTATATTGAATACATAAGGGGAGAGAGGACATCCTTGTCTAGTTCTTAATTTGAGTGGGATTGCTTTGAGTTTTTCTCCTTTAAGTTTGATGATAGCTATCTGCTTCTATCAAATAACCTTTATTATATAGACATATTTTCCCTGTATTTCTGATCCCTCCAGGGCATTTATCACAAAGGAGTGTTGGATCTTGTCAAAGGTCTTTTCATCATCTAAGGATATGACCATGTGGTTCTTTTTCTTCAATTTGTTTATATGATGGATAGCATTTATGGTTTTTTGTATATTGAACCATCCTTGCATTTCTTTACCGCGGTACTAACCCACCAAGAAATATATGCTAACTAAGGATTTTTATTTAAAAGTTACTTACATAACAGGGATTGTTCCAGGGGAGAAGGAGAAAAAGTAGGAGAAGGACGGAGAAGCAGAGAGCAGGACCTTGAAGAGCACGAACGATCCGCACCTCAGCAAGCAGGAGCAGTCCCAACCACAGAGAACTGGAGCAATCCTAACTGTGCAGAGCAGGAGTGATCCGTGGAACAATCTGCACAGCAGAGCTAGAGCAATCCCAGTCGGTCAGTCCTTCCTTCCACGTCACTCGTCTAGCGACACGTGTCTGCTTCCGGTGCGGTGCTCTTTCATCGCTTCCCCCAGTCGACCAACTCTGCCCGGCTCAGCACTCTGGCGTGGATTTTTTGCATAACTTCAGATTTCCAGCTACATCTCCTCCTTCTGTCTAAATAAGAGGGTTCTCAACTAAATATAAAACTACATACTATAGGATCATCATAAGGCAGTGTCTGGAGAAGAGAAAGGTACTAAAATAAGTGAGGTCAAACTACCACTAACAAACAACAAATACAAGGTGCAATTTAATGTCTAAAATGTTGATATGAGGAAATGCACAGGGATTGCTTCATTGCTCTTTATGTCAACAATAAAGTTCTAACACCTGAGTGTCCTTGCTGAGATGTGAAGTAATAACAACCTCAACTATCCAGTCTTCAACACCATCGAGACCTGAGAAGGAAAATATATACCTGAAGTTGGAAGTATGATGAAGTAACTTCCAAAATTTAGGAGAAGACAATGACAGTTAACTACCTGGACAGTCATCCACCACTTCTCTGTACAACAGGACCATCCATCCTTGTGGCTACTGGCCTATGATATCTGACAAGTCTCCATAGAAGCAGGGTATTTTTTGATAGGACTGTCTTATCCTGTCTAGGCAGGCTTCAGCAGTCTCTATCCTTCATCCTGCTCATCCATTTTGGATAGTGAGCATGCTGACAGCAGTCAGGGCAAGTGCTGTTCTTTGCTCCTCAGGCCATTGTTCGCCAAACAAGACAATTCCTTTGCAAGATGTCCGTGATGCTCAATACCACCTTGAGAAAGGAATGGTGATGCCAGGAGTTGTCATGTCTCTCAAGGCCAAATTCAAGATAACAAAATCTTGAATGCCATAGTCTCTTTGTCTATGAAGTGGTTGAAGATGCCTGTCTACCTGGTATTTTCTAACATGTTTCCAAAAAGCCTGAGAACCCTGACTATTAGGTGGCAAATCTGAGTAGCCATAATCTGCAATCCCAATCAAACAAGAAAGAGAAGCTAACATTGTAAAAATAGGCATTCAAAAATGAGTGTACAGCTCCTCCATAATAATTTCAAGTATAACAATCTTATGAATATTGACCAACATACATATTTTGCATCAAAAGACAATATCCTAACTATATACTATTATACAAAATATCTAAACAGAGTTATATAAAACAACTTGTGTATATGTTACAACAAATGTTATGATTAGCATAAATAATTAGAGGTAGAAATTGCATTATGGAAATGGCAATGTACTTAATACACATTGACTTGCAAAATATTTTAAACAGAGGTAGACACATGCAAGTTAAGGCAATTATACATTCAACTTTGTAGCAATATACATATTATCTCAATCAAACATACAGATTGATTTCCCATTAGTATAAATATACAAATGTTTGTACCATGGCGATTCATTTTTCATACATCCTTTGGTTAATAGTTGTTTGCAAGTGTAATGATCTCCTATCTATTCCCTTTTCCTTCTTTCTCGCTCTCTCTCTCTGTTTTTTTTTTTAAATTCCTACACCTATAACATCATTTTATCCTCTACACAAGATTAATTTATAACCATCATATCAAAACGATAATTGACCACAATCCTCCCTTGGATGACCAACTTATCGGGAAAGGGATGTAGTTCTTTCATTAAGTTGCTTCATGCTGGCCTGTGGGCGATGGTATCTCTGTGGGGTCCTGTAAACTAAACAATGGTTAAGTCCTAATGAAGTAACTGTAAACATATATATAACTATTCCACAAATGTCTATAACCATTCTCATTGTACTAAGTGAGTCCATCTGAAATTCTTGTTAAAGATATGATATGAAACTATCTTACAACTGTCCTGATTGGTCTATACCTCAAAGGTGATCACTGAGTGACATACAGAAGGTTCCTTCTTTCCCTGTCTCCAAGGTCTTTCATTTTCTGCTTTTTTTCTGGTGGGGGCCCCATCTTCCTTCTGGATGCCTTGGAGAGTGCTGGTAGGAGAAATTGTTTTTTATAGTGGGGAATGCAATGAATACTATTAACTGAAGATACTGAACCATCAGAAAGAATTGTGTGCAGACAAGATTTTTAGATTAAAAGAGTAGGAAATGTAGAAAGAAGTAAGATTTAAGATTTAAAATAAAAGTGAGATAAGATTGGTCCCTATATATTTCATCTATTTTCTGTCCCACTTCAGGTGGCTCTTCTGATGTGAGACAGAGTTGTTAAAGTTTTATTTACCAATATGCTTGGGTTTAGAGAGGGAGAAAGCCACTTGCTCCACCTCCAAAGCCAGCCTTTTTTGTTACCAAACAAGGACCTCCTTTATATATATAAATACATAATCATTAGATATAGATGTACAGTTGTGAGAATAGAGAAATTACCCTTAGTGCCTGTCAGTGTTAGGTGTCCTTGTAATCCCCTGTAGTCCTTTTAACGTTTCAAAAGTCTGAGCATTCGGCATCGTTTTAGCTTTGTGAAGAGGGTTGTATCCATTCTTCTGTATAAATAAAATTAAAACCCTGCCCACCTCAATTAAATGAATGTTCTTTACCACATATCCAATTGTCTTATCAGCATATGAGCCATTACTCTTTTTCCTCAGGAGGGTTCTTCTTTTCGAATCGGTTCTTTATCAATCTTGTTGGTACCCATATTTTCTCTTTGCCTGTGGAAACAAAAGCAAAACCCCTACCCCAACGAAGCACATGCCCTGGCTTCCATTCTGAAGTTAGTACATCCTTAAAATAAACAGGTTGATTCAACTCAGAAGTTCTTTCTATTACCCAGTGTTTCTCTGCAGCTGAAGTTCCTTTCTCATCATCATTAAGAAAGCTTAATGTCAACAAGGCACTATGTAATCTCTCCCTAGGTTTTTTCATACCACCTTTCTGTTTATGAAGCATCTCTTTCAAGGTGCAATGGGATCTTTCCACAACTGCTTGTCCAGAGGGGTTGTGTGGTATCCCAGTAACGTGCTTTATCTCATAATATCCAAAAATCTGCTTCATTTTCTGGGAAACATATGCTGGAGCATTGTCAGTCTTAATTTGATCAGGAATTCCCAATATGGCCATGGCTTCCAGAAGATGAGTGAGTACTGCATTAGCATTTTCAGAACTCAGGGTGGTATCCCACTGCATTCCTGAGTAGGTGTCAATGGTATGATGAACATATTTCATCTTACCAAATTCCAGGAAGTGAAACACATCCATCTGCCAAATTTCATTGCTCCTTGTACCCTTAGGATTACTCCCAGTGGGTAAGGATGGTAGATTGTAAAGGGAACACTTGTCACACTTTCACAAAATTTCCTTGGCTTGATGCCAAGTGATGGGAAAACTCTTCTTTAATCCCTTGCTATTGACATGATGCTTCTTGTGAAATTCTAAGGCTTCTCTCACATTCTCTATCAATAACCGATCAATCTCATTATTACCCTGTGCTAAAGGGCCAGGAAGACCTGAATGAGCCCTGATATGTATAATATACATAGGATGTGTTCTATTTCTGATGATATCCTGTAGCTGTACAAACAAAAGGGTTAATTCTGTACCATCAGAAATACAGTCAGCAGTTTCAATATGAAATACAACTCCTGCATAATGAGAGTCAGTTATCAGGTTAAGAGGTCCAGTAAAATCCAATAACACCATAATAATGGCATACAGTTCTGCCTTCTGAACAGAATTATAAGGACTATGTGTCACCTGACTGAAGTTCTCTGATTTATAACCAGCCTTTTCTGTTTTATTTGCATCAGTAAAAAATGTAGGAGCTCCAGAAATAGGTTTATCCTGTACCACATGGGGGAAAATCCAATTAGTTTTCTTTATAAATTGAATCCTTTTGCTTCAGGGATATTTATTATTAATCTCCCCCAGAAAAACACTACAGGCCTTTTGCCAAGGTTCATTGTCTGTCCATAATCAATCAATTTCCTCATTGGTCAAAGGTACAACAATTTCTGTCAGATCTTTTCCGGTCAATTGTCTAAGCCTGAATTTTCCTTTGAAGATCAGATCTGAAATCTTTTCAATGTATGTTTTCAGTTTTTTATTTGTTCTATGTGGCAGAAATATCCATTCTAATATAATATTTTCTCTTTGCATTATGACTCCTATAGGGGAATATTCAGAAGGCAAAATAACCAGGATGCAGTCAAGGTCTGAGTCTATATGGTTAAAAAGTGCTTTTTGTAATCTCTTTTTCACCAATGCTAATTCTTTCTCAGCTTCAGCAGAGAATTCCCTGGTACTGTTCGGATCCTTATCTCCATCTAAAGTTTTGAACAAATGAACCAGTTCATAGTTTTTAATACCAATAACTGGTCGTATGTGGGCAATATCCCCTAATAGTTTCTGAAAATTATTAAGTGGCCTTAATCTGTCCCTCTTAAGTTGTACCTTTGGAGGTCTAATTGTTTGCAAGCCTATTTTATATCCCAAATGATTGATAGAATCCCCTCTTTGTATCTTTTCAGGGGCAATGTGAAGTCCCCAATCAGGCAAAACCTTCTTCACTTCTTCAAACAGTCTTTCTAAGGTGTTTATGTCTGGGTCCTCTAACAATATATCGTCCATATAATGGTAAATGGTAGATTGTGGGAGTTGTTTGCATATTACTTCTAATGGTTGTCGGACAAAATATTGGCATAGGGAGGGACCCCCCATTGAGATCTTTTTACTGGGTGGGCATTATTGAAAGTAGGTACAGTGAAAGCGAACTTCTCTTTATCTTCTTCTTGTAGAGGTATGGTAAAAAACCAGTCCTTCAGATCAATAACTACAATAGGCCATCCTTTAGGTAGCAAAGAAGGTAATGGTATACCAGACTGTAAGGTGCCCATGGGCTGTATCACCTTACTAATTGCTCTTAAATCTGTCTCTTAAACCATTCTCCATTTCCCAGATTTCTTTTTGACCACAAATACGGGGGAATTCCATGGGCTGGTTGATTCTTCAATATGCTGAGCTTGTAACTGCTCCTGTACCAATTGTTTTAGGGCTAGCAATTTCTCCTCTGTCAAAGGCCATTGTTGGACCCAAATAGGTTTGTCTGTCAACCATTTCAAAGGCAGGGCTGTTAGTGTCTTTGGGGTGCCTGCAGCTTTGAGACTATGTTGCTGTGAAACCTGAATAACTGGTGATTGTTTACATAGGCTCTTGAGGTATTAGTTTCAATGCCATGATTGGGTCTTTGGTTGATAGTTAAGCCTGGAGGGATCTTAATTTGAGTGTTCCATTGTTGTAGTAGGTCACAAACCCATAAGTTCACTGCTATGTCGGCCATGTATGGCTTCAATCTTCCTCTCTGTCCTTCTGGTCCTATTTATTTGAGCCAACTCACACTCTGTTTTACCTGAGACAATGTCCCAATACCTAAACATTGAATGTATACCTCCTTCAGAGGCCACCTGGGATGCCACGCCTGTGGAGTTATAATCGAAACATCGGCTCCTGTGTTAATTAAGCCTTGCATAAAAATATTGTCTATTCTTATTGTCAACTTTGGTCTTTGCTCATTTATGGAGGTCTGCCAAAATATGCGTTTTATTGGTTCATTGGATACCATCAACTTCTCTTGTAAAGGCGATCTATTGTCTATGGCTACATGGTCTACTGTTTCAGGCTTGGGATTTGTTACTCATCCTGAGGAAACTGCTCTTCCACTATGACTGAACCTTTTTTGGCTTGGAGGTATGACTCTTGGGGGCTTCCGGGGGGAAGCCCCGAGTTGCGTTTCCCGATGTTAAAAGCTTGGCATCTATGTCTCTTACAGATCTAT
>PVIH01016351.1:21673-32166 GCA_004025045.1 Sigmodon hispidus
CCAGGAGGTAGTGGCCTTCTGTTTAAGTCACTCCTGGGATTGGGATAATTCCCATATATGCCTTGCCTACAATTCCTCTTTATATGGCCTGGCTTACCACAATTGAAACAAATAATGTTTTGATTTCTCACCTTAACATTAGCAATGGCTTGTCCTACCCAATTCTCTTCATCAGAGTGTAGATATTCAACATTAATTGTAAGTTGAATCCATTCTTCTATGGGTGCACCTTTGATGTTTAATGGCATGATCAATTTCTTACATGTCATATTAGCATTATCAAAGGCCAAAGAGAGTATCAATTGTTTTCGAACTTCTAAATCTGACACTGCTCTATTTACAGCCTGAGTCAACCTCTGTAAAAAGTCTGTATAAGACTCCTTCAGACCTTGTTAATCTGAGTATATGACTCAATTCTCTGTCCTGGGTCTAAAACCCTTTCCCAAGCATTTAAGGAAGCAGTACGGCACAACAACAGAGCATGGTCCTCATAAGTAGCCTGAATTGATACATCAGCAAACTGGCCTTCCCCAAGGATTTGGTCCTTGGAGATGGTAACATTCCCAGTTTGATTTTCAGATTCCAAGGCTTTAGCCTCTTCCCTAAACCAATTCCTCCACTGCAAGCTTTGACTATCATTCAACCCTGCGGTTGTCAAATTCTTCCAGTCATCAGGAATTACCCGATACTGTGCTACATGAATTTATGTATTGCTTCACAAAAGACGATTGTACGCCATATGTCACTATGGCTTCCTTTATTGTTTTTAGATCCTTCATGTGGATAGGTTCATAAGTATATCCCACATTGTCTGAAGCCCTTCGACGTGATTGTGGTTTTTTGGTCTCTGCCACAACTGGGAATAGAGTTGGAGTAGTAGGGGGTAGTCACCTCATTGTAACCACTCTAAGTGGGGCACCTTCCCTACTGCAGCTTCTTTTAAGAGGGGGGTCTGGGTTGCCTTGAGCAGATGTTACCTCAAAATCCTTTTCCAAAATCTCCATACAACCCTCATGGCCTTGTAACCTAGCAGTAATGGTCTTTTCTAGTGTTTTAAAGTCCTCTATAAATGACCTCTCCAACAATTTTATAGAGTGGAAAATTCTCTCATTCCCCACATCTACACGTTCTAGTACTTTCTGATCCAGTTTCCTAAATTTTTCATCAATATAAGCTCTATATTCCTCTCTAATCAATGTAGACCTCTCCTGTATGGAGGCAATGAGCTTCTTAATTGTCTTAATATGTTCATCCATGTCACACATATTAGCCTCATACCCCCTATGGGGAATGTGTTCATCTCTATGCTGGGATCCTTTAAAATAGGTAGGTATGAAGTATATTATCACACAAAAAAGCAAAACAACTCCTGGGTTGAGATAGCCTCCAAATGCATAATCCCGAAAATAATCCTCTATCACCCTTGTTAAAAAAAAAAATGGGTAAAATTCTGAACATTTATTTGGTCAGACATTTTGAAAAAAAAGAAAAAAAATTACCTTACTCAGATGTAATGAGGACTTACGGCCAGCAGATGTCGCAATTGCGATCAGCAGTGGCAGTAAAGGTGCCCGAAGGGATTCTTCATGCAGCCTTCATTTCCTAGTGCAGATCCGAGTGTGGCTGGGAGCAAGTCCCAAAACCAAGGCTGAGGAACCCAGCTGGGTTCCATGGAGTCAGCACCACATTGGGCCGCCATTTATCGCGGTACTAACCCATGAAGAAATATATGCTAACTAAGGATTTTTATTTAAAAGTTACTTACATAACAGGGATTGTTCCAGGGAAGAAGGAGAAAAAGTAGGAAAAGGACGGAGAAGCAGAGAGCAGGACCTTGGAGAGCACGAACGATCCGCACCTCAGCAAGCAGGAGCAGTCCCAACCATGGAGAACCAGAGCAATCCTAACCATGGAACAATCTGTGCAGCAGAACGAGAGCAGTCCCAGCCGGCCGGTCCTTCCTTCCACGTCACTCGTCCAGCAATGCGCGTCTGCTTCTGGCGCGGTGCTCTTTCGTCACTTCTCCCAGTCGACCTACTCCGCCCGGCTTAGCACTCTGGCGCAGTTTTTTTGCATAACTTCAGATTCCCCGCTACATTTCTGAGATGAAGTTTATTTCGTAATGGTGGATGATATTTTTTATATATTGCTGCTTATGGTTTACCAAAATTTTGTTGAGAATTTTAGCATCAATATTCATGAGGGAAATTGGTCTGTACTTCTCCTCCTTTGTTGTATCTTTGAGTGGCTTGGGTATTCGGGTAATTTTGAACTCATAAAAGGAATTTGACAACATTCCTTTAGTTTCTACTCTGTGAAATAGTTTGAGAAGTAATGGTAATAATTCTTCTTTGAATGTCTGATGGAATTATGCACTGAAAACAACTGGACCTGGGTTTTTCTTCCCTTGGGAGGCTTTTAATGACATCTTCAATTGTCGTTAGGGTTATAGGTCTGTTAGGGTACTTAATCTTGTCTGCATTAACATTTTGGTAAATGTACCTGTATAAAAAGCTGTCTAAATCTCCTATGTTTTCCATTTTTGTGGGATATACATTTTCAAAGTATGGTCTGATAAATCTCTGAATTTCCTGAGGGTCTGTTGTTATGTCCCCCTTTTCATTTCTGATTTTTGTTGATTTGGACACTGTCTCTATTTTTTGATTAGTTTGGATAAGGGCTTTTCTATCTTGTTAACTTTCTCAAAGAACCAATTCTTTCATTCATTGATTCTTTGTATTGTTCTTTTTGATTCAATTTTATTGATATCAACTCTATGTTTGATTATTTCCTGCCATCTGCTCCTTCTAGGTGAGTTTGCTTCTAATTGTTCTATGTCTTTAAGCTGTGCTGTTAGTTTTTTAGTGTGGGATTTCTCTAGGTTTTTCATATAAGCATCTAGTGCTATGAATATTCCTCTTAAGACTGCTTTCATTGTGTCCTACAAGTTTGGGTATGTTGTGGATTCATTTTCAGTATATTCTAGGAAGACTTTGATTTCTTTCTTAATTTCTTTTTTGAGCCAGAGGTGATCCAGCTGAGTGATGTTTAGTTTCCATGAGTTGGTAGGCTTTCTGTGATTTTTGATGTTGAACTCTAACTTAAGTCCCTGGTGGTCAGATATGATACAAGAGATTATTTTCATTTTTTATATCTGTTGATATTTGCTTTATGACCAATTTTGTGGTCAACTTTAGAGAAAGTTCCATGAGCAGCTGCGAAATATGTATATTCCTTTGCATTTGGGTGGAAGCTTCTGTAAATACCTATTAAAACCATTTGCATCGCAACCTCTATTAGATTCCTTATTTCTCTATTGAGTGCCTGTATGGTTGACCTATCCAGGGATGAAAGTGGGGTACTGAAGTCTCCCACTGTTAGGGTGTGAGAATTGATGTGGAATTTGAGCTTTAGCAGTGTTTCTTTTATATAGGTATGTGCCCTTATATTAGGGGCATAAATGTTCAGGATTGAAATCTCCTCTTGACCATTTTTTCCTGTGATGAATAAGTAAAGACCATCTTGGTCTCTTTTAATTGCTTTTAGCTTAAAGTCTACTTTGTTAGATATTAGGATGGCAATCTGGGCTTGTTTCTTAGGACTATTTGTTTGGAAAATCTTTTCAACCCTGTACTCTGAATCTGTGTCTGTCTTTGTGGTTGAGGTGTGTTTCTTGTATGCAGCAGAAGGATGACTTCTGTTTGTGTATTCATGTTTTTAGTATGTGTCTTTTTTGTAGGTGAGAACAGTCATTGATATTAAGGGATATTAGTGACCATTGATTGATATTTCCTGCTATTTTTGTGGGTAGCATGTATGTACTTCCTTTCTCTGGGCTATTCTTCTGTGAGATTATTGATTGTTTGTGGTTTCATGGGTGTATCTAGGATCCTTATGATGGCATTCTCCCTGTCATGCTTTCTGGAAGCCAGATTGGTAGATATGTATTGTTTGAGTCTGCCTTTGTCATGAAATACCTTGTTTACTTCATCTATGGTGATTGACAATTTTGTTGGATATAGTATTTTAGGTTGACAGCCATGCTCTTTTTGGAACTGTATAACTTCTGACGAAGACCTTTTAACTCTCATCATTTCCATTGAATAGTCAGGTGTTATTCTGATAGGTCTGCCTTTATAAGTAAGTTGGCTCTTTTCTTTTGCACCTCTTTAAATTTTTTCTTTGTTTTGTAAATTTTGTAGTTTAATTATTATGTGGTGAGTTGACTTTTGGGGGTTATTATCTGTTTGGTGTTTTGTAAGCTTCTTATATCACTTCCTTCTTTAAATATGAAAAGTTTTCTTCTATGATTTTATTGAATATATTATCTATACATTTGATCTGGTATTATTTTTTTCTCTTCTATTCCTATAATTCTCAAGTTAGGTCTTTTCATGGTGTCTGAGATTTCCTGAACATTTTGTGTTATGGTTTTTTTGGTTTTAGTATTTTCTTTGACTGATATATCTATTTCTGCTACTAAGTCTTCCCCTTCAGAGATTCTCTCTTCTATGCCTTGGATTCTGTTGATTATGCCTATATCTGTAGTTCCAGCTTTTTTCTTCAGGTTTTCTATTTCCATCTTTGCCTCATTTTGTGCCTTTTTTATTGCTTCTATTTCAGTTTTTAGTTCCTGGAATATTTCTTTTATCTTTTGGTTTACTTTTTCATGGTTTTCTTTCATGGTTTTGTTCATCTCTTCCAATTTTTTTGTTTGTATTGCCTTCTATTTCTTTAAGGGAATTTTTTAATATCTTCTTTGAAGGCTTCAATAATTTTCATTAAGGTGTTTTTGTTGTTGTTTCCTTCTGTTTCTTCATAGCTCTGTTCAGGTTTTGTATTTGTAGAACCACCAGTTTCTTCCAGAGTTGCCTTGTTATTATTTATATTATTATATTTATTTTTGCTCTAGCATCTGCCCATGGCTTCAGTGGTTTACTATTAGGCTGCTCCTAGTCAGTTGTCACAAGAGGGCTTGTGTGTCTACTGTCTCCTCTGTGCAAGGGGTTTGCTGGATCTCTGACTCTGCTCTGGACAGGGGTCTGAATTTCAAGGCCTCAGTCCTTCTCTTCTGATACTTTTGGAGACAATACCTTGTGATGCAAGGCCCCCTCTTTTAGGTGTTCCTGGAGGACCCTGTCATCCAAATCCTAGTTCTGTCTGCAAGGAGAGTCTTCATCAGGCACTATGGTTTGATCATGGTCCCTGAACACAACCTTATGGGCAAGAAATCAGTTGTCAGATCCTACTCACCTCACCTCATCTCTGGATCAAGTTTGAACTTCAAAGTCCTCAGTCCTTTTCTGCTGGTATAGTTAGAAGCAGTTCTGGCCATGCAAGGTTTCCTCTTTTAGGTGTGGCTGGATGAAACCCCCATAGTATGGCTAACCCTACTTCTGTCTGCTAAAGAGAGTAGATCAGTCACTACAGTTTAATCCTGGTATTGGAATGCAACCTTCCAGGTGGGGAATCAGGTGCAGGAACCTGCTCACCTCACCTCTGGACCGTGTCTACATAAATAACAATTTTTAACCAATTATCCTAAACAACAACCATCCATAACACATTAAAAGACCAAAACCACCCACCCCACCACTTCGGAATGTGGGCATCATGTTCTTAAATTTACTTTCTGCTGTCTGGGGAGTGACAGCATCTTTTGGGAATCCTGAAAAGTGTTATTGTCAAGTCCTGAAATGTGTAGCTGTATCATTTGTTATCCAGGCTCTGCATAGCAGCAAAGTGCAGGTTTGTCTCAGGTCCAGGCTAGAGTAGTGTGTGAAGCTGGTTCATCTCAGCTAGCCACCTTGAAAATGTCCTTAGCAGTTTGTAGTCCAAATCTGATCTTTGGTTGATATTTGTCGGCTTTGTGCCTTTGTCATAATCCACGTGATATCCTCATTGTAGGGCCCCATCTTCCTTTTGGATACTTCCAGTTCACAATTAGGCATTGTTGTGGATCACTGCAGAAAACTGATAAAAGACTAAAACCTTACACAATATACAGAAATCTAAATTCACAATAAGATTAGTGACAATAGACCTGTCACTTCTTTTTAGTCATTTTTCTGTCCCATATCAGGTGGCTCTGCTAATATGATACAGAGATTTTATTATTTCCTTTAACAAGTATGCTTGGATTTAGAGAAGGAGGGAGCCACACTCCATCTCCAAAGCCATCTTTAATTTGTAATTTAATTGAGGCTTCAAATTATCTTGTAATTAAACAGAGGTTAAGAATTAAGATTTTACCACATAGGGTATATTGGTACCAACAGATGCAATATTCTTTTGCTTCTGAAATTTTCTGCATAGCTGTACTTTAGTTGTATGTATCTAGATGTCCAAGTTCTTTTAACTTCCTGAAGATGGGTATTTCTGGCTTTCTGTAAAGATACAAACAGAAACCTGCCCCAACATTTTGTTTTTTCTTACAACTTGTAGGAATTGTAATAAAAGTAGATGAGCCATTAATTCTTATTTTCAGGAAGTTTCTCTGGTTCCAATTGAGTTTTTATTAATTTTACTGGTACCCAAAATATTTCTTCACCTATGGAAACAAAAGCAAAACCTTTTCCCCAACATAGCACATTGCCTGGCTTCCATTATGAGGTCAGTACATCTCTGAAATAGATGAGTTGATTTAGCTCATCTGTTTATTTCTATAGACCAATCCCTTTGAGCAGTTGTTGTTCCTTTCTCATTAGCATTGAGATAATTCAAAGTTAATAAAGTATTATGTAGTCCTCCTTCCTTTTTATTTAGTATCTCCTTTAGAGTTCAATTTGATCTTTCTATTACTGCTTACCATGTAGGATTATGTGGTATTCTTGTAATACATTTTATATTACAATAAGAAAAAAATTGTTTCATTGTACTGGAGACATATGCTGGATCACTTTTTTTCTTTTTTTTTTGCATTTTAGTTCTTTTTTATTTATTTTGTATTTATCAAGAAAAACAGTAAATTGAATTTAAAATGCTGAAAAGTTAACAATGACTATAAAGAAAATAAAAATCATAAGCATGACTTATCAAGGGTGATAATGCAAATAATTTGCTACACATAAAATTACTTTGTGTTCAGCTTTCCCTCTGAATTTTTTCTTTTTCATCCCTGTATATCCTTCTTCAAGGTCCCTTTCCCCTCCCACCACATCACATCATTTTTTTCTTCTACACAACTCCCCATCCCCTTCCTGGGCATGCAGCAGACAGTCCCATGGTCCCACTGATCCTATAATGCTTAGTTCAGTCTCCACTCCTGGCAAATCCAGTTTTGTCCCCTCTCCCTCAAGAGTGAGTCAGGTGTTCCCCTAGGTGAAGTGGGATACGAAGGGTCAGTCCAGGGTGTTTCTGATCCCGAGCTGTTCATTGGTTGTGGTTTGCAGCTTGGGAATGCTTGACTTTTTTTCTTGTTTGTTTGTATAGAGACCACTAATGAGTGAGTACATCCCTGGCTTATCTTTCTGAGTTTGTGATACCTCGCTCAGGAGGATATTCTCCAAATAAATCCATTTGTCTGCAAATTTTAGGATATCATTTTTTCTTACTGCAGAGTAGTATTCCATTGTGTAGCTGTACCACAGTTTGTTAATCCATTCTTGAGTTGAGGGACATCTAGGTGGTTTCCAGGTTCATGCTATTACAAATAATGCTGCTATAAACATAGTTGAGCTAATACCTTTGGAGAGTGAATACGCATCTTTAGGGAATACACCCAGAAGTGGTATTGCTAGGTCCTTGGAAAGATTGATTCTCAGTTTTCTGAGAAACCGCCATATTACATTCCAAAGTGGCTGAACAAGCTTACACTCCTACCAACAATGGAGTAGTGGTTCCCTTGATCCACATCCTCTCCAACATAGGCTATCATCTGTGCCTTTTATCTTAGCCAGTCTAACAGGTGTTATGTGGCATCTCAAAGTTGTTTTCATTTTCATTTCTCTGATGGCTAAAGATGATGAGCACTTTTTCAGCTGCCTTTCAGCCATTCATAATTCCTATGCTGAGAATTCCCTTTTTAGATCTGAACCCCATTTTTTGATTGGGTTATTTAAGGTTTTGGGCTCTAGATTCCTGAGCTCTTTATATATCTTATAGATCAGTACTCTATCACTTGTAGGGTTGGTGAAAATATTTTCCAATTCTGTAGGCTGTCATTTTGTCCTATTGACAATGTCCTTGGCTTTACAGAAGCTTCCTAGCTTCAGGAGATCCCACTTACTGATTGTTGGTCTTAGTGTCTGTGCCACTGGTGTTATATTTAGGAAGTGGTCACCTGTGCCAATTCATAGAGAAGTCGACAGCCAGCATCAAACTTAATGGTGAAAACTCAAAGCAATCCCACTAAATCAGGAACTAGACAAGGATGTCCTCTCTCCCCTTATCTATTCAATATAGTTCTCGAAGTTTTAGCTAAAGCAAAAAGAAAGTGAAAAGAGATTAAGGAGACACAAATTGGAAAAGAAGAAGTGAAGCTATCTCTATTTGCAGATGATATGATTGTATACATAAGTGACCCACAAAATTATTTCAAGGTACTGCTACAGCTGATAAACACCCTCAGCAAAGTAGCAGGACACAAGATTGACTCAAAGAAATCAGTAGCCCTTCTATACACTAAAGATAGAGAAGCTGAAAAAGAAATAAGGGAAACATTACCCTCCATCATAGCTGCAAATAGTATTAAATACCTTAAAGTAACTATAACCAAAGAAGTAACAGACTTATTTGACAAAAATTTTAAATATCTGAAGAAAGAAATTGAAGAGGATATCAGAAAATGGAAAGCTCTCCCGTGTTCCTGGATTGGTAGGATCAACATAGTAAAAATGGCAATTCTACCAAAGGGAATCTACAGATTCAATGCACTGCCCATCAAAATCCCAACACAATATTTTTTGGACCTTGAAAGAACAGTACTCAATTTCATTTGGAATAACAAGAAAGCCAGGATTGCCAAAACAATTTTACTCAACAAAGGAACCTCAGGAGGTATCACTATCCCTGACTTCAAGTTATACTATTGAGCTACAGTAATAAAAACAGCCTGGTACTGGCATAAAAACAGACTTGTGAACCAATGGAATAGAATTGAGGATCCAGACATCATTATCCCAAAAACGTATAAACACCTGATCTTTGACAAAGAGGCCCAAAACATTCAATGGAGAAAAGATAGTATCTGCAATAAATGGTGTTGGCATAGCTGGATGGAAGTATGTAGAAAATTACAAATAGCTCTGAGCCTGTCACCCTGCACAAAAAACAAATCCAAGTGGATCAAAGACCTCAACATAAACCCAGCCACTTTATAGACAATGGGTCATTGTCTATATTAATCTCTGTAGGTATTTCCATAATGGCCATAATTTCAAGCAAATGTGTGATTAAAGAATCAGCCTTTTGTGAACTCAAAGCAGTTGCCCATAGAAATCCTGCAAATGTATCTATTGTATGATGTACATATCTGAATTTTATAAATTTTGTAAAATAAAATACATTCATCTGCCTGATTTTGTTTCTATGTATACCTTTAGGATTACTTCATGTTTCTAATGGAGTTTGATTATAGAAGGAGCAGGTAGGACCCCTTTTTACGATTTCTTGGGTGTGTTGCCAAGTGATGGAGAAATCTTTCTTCAATAGTTTATTATTCATGTGATGTTTTTATGAAACTCTGAGGCCTCTAGGACATTTCCTGTTAATAATTTATCAATTTCAACATTGCCTTGTGCTAAAGGATATAACAGACCTGTATAGGATTTCTTTTTCTTCTTTATTTATTTTGTATTTATCAAAAAATATTAAAATGAATTTAAAGTGCTGAAAAGTTAATAACTATAAAGAGGATAAAAATCATAAGCGTGACTTATCAAGGGTGATATTGCAAATAAGATTGCTACACATATATTTACTTTGTGTTCAGCTTCCCCTCTGAACTTTTTTTCCATCCCTGTATATTCTTATTCAAGGTCCCTTCCCCCTTCCACCACATCAGGTCATTTTTCTTCTCCGGAATTCCCCATCTCCTCCCTGGACAGGGAGTAGACAGTCCTATGGTCCCACTGACCCAAAAATGTTTGGATCACTCTCCACTCCTGGCCAAATTTAGTTTTGTCCATCCTCCCTCAAGAGTGAGTCAGGAGTTCCTATAGTTGGAGTGGGGTCTGAAGGGTCAGTCCAGGGTGTTTCTGATCCCAAGCTGTTCAGAGGTTGTGGTTTGCAGCATGGACATGCTTGGTTTTTTTTCTTGTTTGTTTGTTTAGAGACCACTAATGAGTGAGTACATCCCCTGCTTATCTTTCTGAGATTGTGATACCTCACTCAGGAGGATATTATCCAAATAAATCCATTTGCCTGCAAATATTAGGATATCATTTTTTCTTACTGCTGAGTAGTATTTCATTGTGTAGATGTACCACAGTTTGTTAATCCATTCTTCAGTTGAGGGACATCTAGGTGGTTTCCAGGTTCTTGCTATTACAAAT